>CACRXK020004589.1:0-12462 GCA_902702795.2 Paramuricea clavata | reverse complement strand
GGGGGAGGGGGGCTGTTGACTGTTGTCATTGTTTGACTGAGGTATTACCTTAATATTGAATATTTATTGAATGTTCTGGAAAATTCCGTGTTTATAACAATGACGATAACAGTCTCGAACACATGTAACAACTTTTAAGAATAACGTTCGTTCTATTTAAAATGGAATAAAAAATCAGCTACTATACCGTTGTCAATGGAGGCTTTATTATTTAGCATTATTAATTTTGCATTTTCCAATTGATTCTTCACCTGTATTTTTTACGTTTTCTAATTTTCTGGGCGATAGCCCGTGGCTGATGGGGGCTCCTGACTGTTGGGTGCCTGTTGGTTAAACTAACCCTAACCAATGAGCGTCCAGTTGTCAAGCTCTAACCACAAGTTCATGTATATATACTAGGGTAATTAATTATTACTTTCCCCAAATTTCATGAATTCAAGTCCAAAAGATGGAAACACCGGCATCTGTCTAACGAAAGCATCAACACAACAAATGATCGAACCTTTGTGACTTGATTTGCTGTAATTTCATTGCCATGAACGTCTCTCGCACCTTCAGCAACAATGATAATGTTCAATCTTTTACCTGCCTCACGAGTCTAAAATATAACACGCATCAAACCAGTTAAAAACCCCGGTAAAAAGTGTCTTGATTGTAAAAACGGTATTTCTTTCCTGCTTCGAGAGAGTAGCTGTCCAGAAATTCCTAGTCTATCAAGATATGATGGTGTGGAAACTAAACAGAAGGCATTGTGTTATGGTTTTGTCTGAGTTCATGTTAATTTGTGCACGGTCACGGTGATTGAGCTCATTGTCCAGCTGATTGTAATTTGCTTGTGATGTTACTCTGAGTGTATATCCACACCGGGCAAGCTTGACAAATTGCCTGTCCACGGTGGGAACGGCCAGGCATATTTTTCAAGCTTGCCCGGTGTGGAGATACACTCAGAGTAACATCACAAGCATCATATTCACAGGGACGCCGGAAAATCGATAATTGGGGGGGGCAGATATTCATATATTCGTGTTCACAGACTGTAAAAACAATCGATTTCAAAAGAAATTAATTGGGCAGAACACGAATATATGAATATCTGCCCCCCCCCCCAATTATCGATCTTCCGGCGTCCCTGCATATTCACCTGAGTACATTACACCGGCACAGAAAAAATCATGATTACTGGATTACATTGATATCGAAGGAACTAGATTCTATTCCGAAATATCACATACTCGAACCGACCTGACCGCGTAGCTCAGTTGGGAGAACATTGCGCTAGCATTCCAAAGGTCGTAGATTCGATTCCCACCGTGGACAGGCATAATTTTCAAGCTTGCCCGGTGTGTATATACACTCAGAGTAACATCACAAGCATCACATTCACCTGAGTAGATTACACTAGCACAGAAAAAAATCATGATTGTATTTTCTTATAAAGTAATCGTCCAATAGGGATAGCCGAGATGAAGCGTGCAACCACGATAAACACTTTACTTAATAAAGTTGAAACAAAGGATCTGTGCACGGTGAGGACAGTTCAACATCAAACAAAGCTCTTCTATTTTGTGGCTATAAAGTTTGCCGGGCATCCAGACCATCATATCTTCACAGATTAGGGGTGCTTAACGGTTCTCTCGAGGCCAGAATGTATATAACTACAGTACAATAGTTACCGTTACTTTTGATCAAATTTCGTAACTACATGTACTTACAGTTACAATTTACCTCCCAAAAAAGTAACTAGAACTTCTACTTTACCGTTGCTCGAAAGTGTAACGATTACATGTAAATAGTTACTGTACTTGTAACGAAAGGTTTATATTCAGTACTAACTGTACATTACCCCTTTTAAAAAATTACAAAATTCATCTTCCCAGCCGTCCTTCTCTGGATCTTCAGGAATAAAAACCTGCAAAAACAAAATGTTTGTGCATAAGTATGCGCTAGTATCCGGTGAATTAAGCATACAGAGGAAATAAATTTTAATTAACAGGTCATATAATTGGTTGATATCCAATTTGAAATGACATTTGTAAATGATTGCGAAAATTAACGCGTAACCACTCCCCCCTCCCGCATATCAAAATTACTTTATTTATCAACTGTTAGTTACATTACAATGGAACACAAAATCACTTCAGATAAAATATAAACATTGAAAAGGGGGAAGGGGAGCTATACAACTATTTTAGCCTAATTGGTCCACGAATTTTGTTACTGATTGTCTGAGAATTTTACTACATCGTTAATACACCTGAAATGTATGCAACTTCAAAGACGCACAACACATTTAAATATTGACCACGTGCACAAATATCAAATCGATACAGTCAGTCAAACTTACCCAGTCAGCGCCAGATCCAAGACCACTTATCAACGCCAGATATCTGAAAGTTTAAAATACACTACATTTGCTGCAAATAATACAATGGAAATTTTTGTTCATTATTTTTGCTCTCTTAGGCTTTATAGTAGTACATTGCCACAACGTGCCTGGACCAATTGTCGCAAAAACAGAAACCATGGGAATGCGTTATTATACAGTAGGCTAAATGATATCAGAGACCGGTAATTATTTATCGCTGGGAGTGGCACCAAAGAGAAATGTTTTCCTTAGCAAAAATCTCTAAAAATGTTTTACCCAAACTCAAATATCAATTAAGAAATAAATACCCACTATTGGCTAAAAACGTTGCAAAGGATATCATTCATTTGTCACACGTGTCCTTTACCATTTCTGTCACACGAGTTTGATAACTGCTTGTGCAATTTTCTGCAGTCTAAAGTTTCATGTTGTCTACAAAATTTTGTTTATCCAACCCTTTTCTCTTCGGTGCCACCCCCCATCATAAATAATGACCGGTACCTTATCGCAGCCTGAAATGTCGCAATCACTTACCCACAATGCCGGCCCATCACTTCTAAAACAAATGCTCTTTGATGACTGCAAATTTAACAAGACGTTTATGTTACTTCCTATAAATAATACATGTAAATAATACAGGGAAAAAATTAGGATAACATTCCCAGTTACATGACATACCTTGATGCCGTAGTACTGATTGTATCGACAGCATCAATAATCCTATGTAGTGCTGAGTCAGCACCTATTGTCATATCTGTACCACAAAAATCATTGTCGATAGAACCAACCTATAAAAAGAAAAATACACCTCGTATACTAAAATATGTAATTTGTAAGGAAAACTGATGGCATTTCGCAAATGGTTGAGCAACTGCACGTATTGTCATGTCTGTGACTAGAATCAACTGAACATATAAATTGTAAAGTATATAGTAGCTCACAAAATTGGAAAATTCGAGCATGATCTGGTAGGGGGGGGGGTGCTCTGGTGCCGACTGCCGGGTTGTGTCAGTTATGTGTGCCGCCCTCCCATCAACTACTGTATTTGAATTGTAATTGTTGTTCACAGTTCACTTATCATCATGTTATTACCCAAATTACTGTATCTCATTTTGTCTTTTTTGCTTTATCATAAAAAATAGCACCCCCTCTGGCCAGGGCTAGGGGGGTACGCATCCCCCCCAGTAAATCCATCCCTGCAACAAAGTGTACTTGACTGTATTTGATGTCTCAAATGAAAGATAAGGAAGTACTGTAGTACGATATTATGATTCCCCCATAACGTATGTGTGAAAAATTGAGAATGTTCTTCAATCTTCTTGCCAAGCCAAATGTTCACTGTTACTTTCAAGGAGTTGTATTTTAACTCCATCTGAAGAGTTAAAACCACTCCCAGGTTCCGGGGAGTGAAAATTTTTTATAACGGTTAAAATATTCATTATCCCGTGGATAGCGCTAACCGGCCTTTGTACAACCGACTCCACGATCCTGAGATCCCAATTCTTTCCAGATATAAACAGACCAAGTGAAAAGAACAGAGCTTTATGTAGGTTAGGTGCGGAACAGAGCATGGGGCTTCGGTGGCGCAGTCGTCAGCGCCTTTCACCTCTGAGATCGTAGGTTTGATTCTCGCTACGGACTCATGTGAAAAGAGTCAGTCAACGCTCTGCCGAAAGTCGTGGGTTTTCTCCGTGCGCTCCGCGCGGTTTCCTCCCACAGGGAAAGTTGACAGGGTGGGTTGGGATAAACACAGTTAGGAACGCAATACCACAATTGTTGTAAAGATAAATAGTCTAGACCAAGTAACATAAGGGTAATACTTGATGTAGTCGGTCACTTAAGATAAATAGCTAAATAACAACGCAATTTAATATAACGTGGGCACTACCATATAATTTGGTTAAGCTATATGCAAGAGTCGCCCTTGTTAACAATAAAACGTACTACACAAGTTAATCAACGAAATTTATACCATTCCAACAATGTTAAGAAAACCACAATTCTCAGCATCACTTGGCTTGATCTTCCCTAAACAAACAATTAAATGAAAAACCTTGTAAGTGCAAGACAAGTTAGTTTTCTATACTACAAACAATCAAATCTTCCTGTATAATCGGTAAAATTGTAATTTACCCTCTTCCAAAAGTTCTTGCACAAAATCTTTCCACTCTTGTCTAAATATATTTGCTCCAGTTAAACTGCCATCACCTCCTATTACAATCTGAACATGAAATTTAAAAATATATTAGTGTTGGTGTAATGTACTCAGGTGAATATGATGCTTGTGATGTTACTATCCACACCGGGCAAGCTTGAACGCAAGCTTGATTCCAAAGGTCGTAGGTTCGATCCCCACCGTGGACAGGCATATTTTTCAAGCTTGCCCGGTGTGGATATACACTCAGAGTAACATCACAAGGGGGGCAATCCTCCATATCTCTAAAAGCCTTTGAATGACTGTCAATTAGCTAAGTACCAATACACTACTGTACGTATAATTCAGCCAAATTTTCACTAGGTTTACTGTAAACCACATACGTTTTGAAGACTGAGATTTGCAAGAACAAAAGAGTGGTTAAGTATGCGAGTAGCCATAGTCAATAGAATATGAAGGTTACGAAATTCGATGGAGACATAATAGACCTCATTACCTAGTCTATGTTTTCGTCTTGGTTTATGCAAATTGTTTTTTCGCCCAACCAACCAACCAATAGCAGTGTGTTGGTTTAATTACCCAGTCGTGATATTACACAATGGTTACATGAAAACATAGCTATTGGTTGTTCTGGTGAAAATACAACACACACGTGACGATGAACCGACCATTTCTTGCATTAACCAAAACAAAAAAGATAGATAATGAGGTTTATTATCAGGGCGCGATAAATTGCTTACTTATATATGTACCAGAGGTACGCCAATAATACGGTATGGTACTTCTTTCTTTTCAATCAAATACTAGGTACGCGGAACTCTCGCTATCTGCGTACTTTCATTTTGCTGGTACCATACTGTAGGACCTTACGAAGCCCAAGGTATTCAAAACCGTCCACGTAAAGGGATGTACGTCTGATATGTTTGGGCATGAAACATGACTGCATGTACTGATGGGAATGTTGGAGCCAATTCGCCTTTCTCACGCCGCCATTTTTGGGTGGTATTTCAGCCGACGTCTGCGAGATAAATCACATAACAGCTACTGTACTTTTTAAAATTTTTTGGACAAATGATGGTAAACCTACTTTGTAAATGGTTAGTTTATATTGAAAAATTACTGCTCACATTAATTTAATTGTTTGCATTGGTTAACGAGAATTGGATGACACCCAAAAATAGCGGATATTCGTCATCGTGAGAAAGGCTAATTATAGTCCACGTAAAGGTGTGTACGTCTGACACTGTCTGGGCATGAAATATGACAAGACTGAAGGAATTGTTGTAGCCAATTCTAGTGTTTTGCGTATGTAATTGTCGTTCTTCCCGCTCTAACTTGTAGTTTCAGGTTACTGAATGAATACTTTCGTAAACCTGTACTTTATAGTATGTACATTATTTTAAAGACTAATATAAGTACACCTTGAGTCCAAGTTTGTACCAGCTCAAGTACGAGGTCCGCTGCAAGCTTGGGAACACGTACAGACGATAGAGCTTCATGGTAAACTGCAATCCACACTGTTGTTCAATCATTTGAAGCAGGCCGGACAGAAAGAATACGACAAGCCCGACTCCGGCGTAAATGCATGGCCAGACCAAGCTGATGCAATAGGATTCACATGTGATGTGTGTCAACGGCCCTGTTCGAACCGAGTGGGCATGTGGTTCACCATGGGAAAGTACCCAGACGGTGACCCAAACTCCGACGGAAAAGGGCATCTTCGAAATCGAAGAGTCATCCAATACCAGTCAGGTACAGTACGACTAAAAATATCGAATTCTCGCACCCTGCTACATTATCTGCATCGAATTCCCTAACCTTCCCATCCCATTGACTATGGGAGACTTCCTATCCCATTGACAAAGTCTGCCACTGCACTGTACCATTATAACCTGAGGAATATTATTCAAAATATATATTCTACCAGATTTGAAATTCCACGGCTTATCAAATTGTAGGCAGCTTTCTTTCTTCCTTCTTGCGTGCGAAACTCTTTAGACCGAGCACTGCCTATGATCGTACCACCCTAAAAAGAACGTCCATAAGTCAGGGTCTGAAATCTAATACTTTTTATAGTGATTGATCGAATTCACAGTTTGGTATCCAAAACAAAATGTTACAGTAGTATACTGTTGATAATGAGATACTGCAAATTTCAGACCTTGTAAATAATTCTCAGACAAATGCCTATACTGTAATATATAGTCTTTACTGTTTATTATTGCACCATGCATGCCTGTATAGTTTTAGTAGTTGTTCTTACCGTATGTGAACATGGATATATGAATATACCCCCCCCCCCAAAAAAAAAATTATCGCGTCTACTGTAGCTACGGTCCTGAACTTGCCCGCTTCGCTTGAAGCTTGGAAATTGCGACAGGGAACCGGGCACCGAGGAAATTTTTTTGAATTGTGTTTCATACTGTCAGAATTGAGTATCCGCTAATTTGCTCATCAACCGACACACATTTAGCCACCAGAACATTTGGCCGACAAGACATTCAGTCGACGTTGTACAGGAGATTTGGCCAACACGCTACACAGTACATTAGGCCGACAGGACAATTCACCAACAAGATTTTTTATTTCCAGGTAGATCAGTCATGTTTTCGCTCGCTACTCTGTTTTTTATATACGGCCCCAAAAACTCAATCTTGAATTGAGTTTTGAAACTCAATCTTCTCACCAAAGTTTCAGCGCAGTAAAAATGAAGTTGTTTGAGTTAAATTCGTGACGTGTGGAAATTAGTTTTCAGTTGGAAACACGACAATTAAGAAAAATGGCTGGAATTCATCTCACGACACAAGAAAAACTATGCATTCGCCATCTTTAACCAGTTTATAGTGTCCCTTTGTGCCCCTGCTCTAACACACTCCGTCTCAACTACATTTTTTGAGTATGCAAGTGTCAGCCCCGGGTAGGGGGAGGGGGTGTAGCCACCACCCGAGCTGTTCAGCTAAACTCAATCTTCTCTGCAAAAGCGGACCCAAGAGAAAATCCTGAAAAAAAACCCTGATTGGGATGTCAAAACGTTGGGTTGTATTCGACTGGGCTTTGAATTCATTTATAAAAAACAACCAGCTAGGGAAGCAAAATAGGATTGACTTTAAAAACATCACCTGTAGTCAGAAATGTAGGATTTCTTTGTTACTGTAAGCCTGATAACTATACAGCTAGTACCTTTTCAATAACTCCTGAAACAGCTTGCCATGAGAGTTCTTTGATGTATTCCCCTCCACTGAGCATACCTTCATAACCCTTGTAGACAAATGAATACTTTTGTATCATTATTATAATTTTAGATATAGTATTACATTATTTTGTAATTCACTCAGCTATGAGAATCACGATTTATGATCGAATACATGTACAGTAGCTGGGACTCCAACTAGGCCTTTAGCAAGTAAAATAGTCTGGTGTAGGCATGGAATAGCAAAGGCACATTGCCACATGATAATACTTAATAGGCCAGAGTCATTTTAATACTTTTATACACAATTAGATAATGGCATGTACAGTTAATACTGTACTAGAAGTTAATTAACCCATTGAGTGCCACTGCTCTCGCCTCGATCGACAAGTCAAATAATCCGGCATTAGACAGAGTAAAATTATGAAGTATTGTAGGGTGGATTAATTAGGGAGACCCAGCAAGGAGTTGTGGCCAACAGGCAACATTCCTTAAAAAGAGGTGACAGACTATCTAAAAAAGACTAAAAGAGTGATAAATGACAGCTTCTGACAGGGAAAAAGCAACAAATCAGAATTTGTGTTATACGGGTCAAAAGTGACAGCAACATTTATTACTGACAATAAAACAATTCACACCCTTGGTGGACCTCATTAGCACAATGCAACTTAATGGGTTAACATTACAGTTAACAGGCCTTGAATTTGGGGAAAATAAAGGCAAGGCCAGTTTGGCCTTTAGAATGTTACTAAATTTTTCAAGGCATTAACGCCAGTATACAGGGCATCAAGGCCAGTTTGAAAATTTTATTCAGTTGCTACTAAATTTCAAAATTAATAATGTCTGTTTCCATGAGACAAGAAAAATATACAGATTAATAATTAAAAAATAATAAACAATTAAAAAATGCAAAACAAAACTATTCATATCATTATTTACATGTTCGTAACTACCTATTAAACTATAACTTACTAATAAGATTGTACAGTACATAAGTTGATTATTGCCAATTTTACAAATCATACACTTGGTATTATAAAGCATTAAGTACTGTACTCTGTGGTTGAGGGCAGGCCACTGTCTGGCCGTGGATTTCAGTATATTTAGAGGGCACAGCGGCCAACAAGCAGGGCATCGACGGCCAGTGGCCGCCGCTAATTTCGAGGCAGGTGAGTTAATTTCATATAACTTTTCCCTAAATGTTGCAAACTTCATTCCAAAGTTTGCAATGTAACTCAGTTATATAATGCAAGTTAGGGTTAAATAAATGTAATTATAACATTATAATAATCTGAAACAATACCTCCCATATTGCAAATACTTTTGCCCCAGCGTAAAGACCCATACGCACAACAGCCCTTATGGCTGGGTTCATTCCTATTAGGGCATAAAAAACAATAATAAATTTGTTAATTTTTTTTCAGTGCTAAAAACTTCATATTCAGCATGTCATTTTGGGAGCTACTTTCTTCAGAATTCTAGAAGTTATTATAGTGTCCTGAACAGCACAAGCTGAAGCAAGATTCTGAGAAATATTTCCGCAAACAACAGATACTGTAGTTTACATCATTTGACAAAATGTGTGATGTTTTCACTTTTCACATTAAAACGTTCAGGCATCAGTGACTCCATTCTGACTTTAAAACATATTTAGGTTGTTCCAGAAATGATCACACTCCTCCCCAGAGGAATTTTCTGCCATCCGGAGAGGAAGGGGAGAAAATTTGTTTTTGATAATAGTAAATGTATTAGGATGTTCAAAGGGGGTAGTGGGGCCTGGGGGGGGGGGGAGTGTCAAGGGTAAAAAAATCACACAAAATTCTATATCAAGGTCAGGTAATCGCTTCGGATAAAGAAATAGCAAAAATTATGTAATGGTGGCATTTTGTTATATGACCATTAATTAAAGGATATTGTTCTATTTTTAAATCTTTCCGAATTCGGTGTTTAAAATTCCATTGGGGGGTCAAGAGGCCCCACTCTGAATGATATACCACAGACCCTGCAAAATGTTATTCCGGCCCTGCCCGTAATGTTGTTTTTCAGAGAACATGAGAACAGCATTTACTAATAATATCAATATCAGGGGGGGTGGGGGGGGGGTGGCTGGCTCAGTTCCCTATTCGTACAGTACTGCATGTATATGCAGGAAATCATGGATAATTCACAAAATTTGTCCAAGTCAAAAACAAAGCTAAAATCATAAAAAAACCTTTAAAGTATACCAAACCTTGTGCATCTCCCCCGCTTGTCAAAACAGCAATGCTCTGTCCAAAGCCATTGACATTAACCATCGACGGCTTAGCTCGCAATGACTTCATTTTTGCAGCTTTGTCCGATGAACTGTCGACCACATATCTGTCCGTTTCCTCAGACTTTTCAGGGCTTCCTCTATTTCCTATCGCTCTGTCAGTAAATCTTCCTGGTAAAACGCGTCTACATATCTCAGCAAGAAGGTAAAGAATATAATGCAAGCCCGCTATCATCGTCACAGCAAAAATATAGTTCCTTGGGGGGTCAACTTGTCAGGCTTTCGCAAATTGAGTTCAACTATTTAAACTTCAAAAAAGCGTATAGAGTTCGCTATCTAAAAAGCTTTTGCACCTTGCGAATATATGCTCTTTCAAGTCTTTATATAGTCGTTTAGCTTTGTAAATTTCAAAAAGATCTCGGTGAAAAATGAAATAAAATTTAGTAAACAAACTCTAAAATGAACTTTCGAGACCTTCCTGAGACCTTCTGACCGTGACTAGAAAATATTAAGGAAAACTTGGAAGGAACAAGGAAGTTTTATTTTTTCAAAACTAAAATTGAATTTTACATGAAATTGTTCACAATAATAGAAGTTATTTCTAATAATTTACAATTTTAGAGTAAAATTTGTTTGTACAATATCAAAACAAGACTTTGCATGACTATATATCTTCAATTATTTGAAATATATCTTCTCTTTTCTTGCTATAAAAATTTCCTACTGGAAAGGAATTTCAATTCATGTGAAAACGCTTGACAAGCGTAATATTCTTACAAGATGAAGTACGTGAAATTTCAAAACAACAAATCAAGAATGGCGCGGGATTTTTGAGTGAAATGAAAAGATCGACAAGATGAGCGAGGAAAGATTCCTGTCTGTTTTGAACGAAGCTAAAGATTTATTCTTGGAGAAATTGCAAGGTGTGCATGTAGTACTTGTTGCCAGTTCTTGATATTACTAAATGTAATGTAATGTGCTCTTATTTCTACTTGGCCTGATGGCCCCAGCTTGACCCGGCTGATTAATGGGTGACCTTTCCCACCCTATAAATTTATAAACTCTATAAACTCTCCCAAAAAACTAACTGTATATTATGTTAGAAATAAATTATTTCCAAAAAACTGTTTCGTAAAACTGAGAAACAACTCTGGCAGAATTGAACCTTAAAGGTCTGTGTACACTAGTGGGTAGCTGTACCGCTAGGCCAGCTATAGTGTAAGAAGGGTAGGTAGTATTGCTAATAAGGACAGAGTTTTTGTTGGTAAGGATGCAGATACTTAAAAAATACATGGAGAAATTTGACATTTTGGCCAAAGGCCCTTTAATAGTCGCAAATACTACTTCCCAACACCCAACACCCCCTATGGATGAGTTCAATGTTCAATAAATTAAAATGTGAACCCCTAAGGAAAAAATATCAAAGTGCCAACACAAAATCCCCCCCCCCCCCCTAGTAATTAAAACTTTTTGAAATTGCCTTACCCCTTAGAGAAAATGCAAAGATCAAAGGATGCCAATGCACACAACCCCTCAGAAATGGCTTTTTCAAACCCCCTCAGAAATTCTTGTCCATAAGGGGGGAGGGGGGTGTACATTAAATGGAATGGCCCTCACTCAAAACGTCGAATTTCTCCTATTTTTCAGGTTGTTGCGGCTAGCTAGCTACCAATGATAGTTTTGAAAATAAGTGATATTAATATTTCTCTTATTAGCCCATTGAGTGTCAGCACTTTCCCCTTGATCAATAAAATTATCTGGCATTAGACAAAGTAAAATAATTGGGTTGGGATGCAATGCACCTCAATGTGTTAATTATACGCACATTAGGCGTAAAAAATATACCTGTGGTTCTGGTTCCCGACCGACCCTATTTTTTTCTGCCTACCCTATTATTTTTTCAACGCGATTGACCGTGCGACCCTATTTTCTCCAGGCGGTTGCAGGCTGCTCATACAGCGTGCCAAAATGGCGTCTGTTGTCACACTAATTATTGAACCAAATTGCCCAAATTCGTCCATAGGAAATGCGCAACTCTAGCTAATATATTGATGTCGGGACTCTACTGCAAATCGCCCAGCAAAAAACCGCCAAAACCATGAAAAAAATATTCCAAAAAATAATTTATTTCCGACCTACCGACCCTAATTTTTTCACGATATGAAACCGGAACTACAGGGGTTTTTTTTACGCCTTAGGGCAAACACAGTCTGTGCGAGTGTAGGTATTGCCAATAATTAGAAATCTTTGGATGCCCATGTCCTTGATCTAAATATTTATTTATTTATATATTTATTTTTTCCCCTATGTACAGCTTAGTTAATATTTACAAATATTTTCTAATAATATTGGGCTAGGGACCTACTAGAAACCTTAACAGGCTTTTTAATTTTGGCCCCTAGTTATAGTTCATTGTTATCTATTAATTAATATATTTACAGTAAAATCAGAAAAACAATTATCTTAGAGTGTATTATTTATAAAAGGAAGAAAAGAACTAT
>CACRXK020004588.1:0-30176 GCA_902702795.2 Paramuricea clavata | reverse complement strand
TAAAGGCCGTTTTCCACTAGGCGAATTTTTTCGCGCGACGCGAAGCGAAAACCGAAATCCGGCAACGTGATTGGTCGGCGAAAAAATTCGCGGCAAAAAAGTAGGATCGCTTCCTACTTTTTATCTGTTCGCGCGAATAAATTCGCCTAGTGGAAAACGGCCTTAAAACAACAAGGCATGACTTTTTTGAAATCACAAAATATAAATTATGTTCGATATACTGTTTATAACTGTGTCGGTTAATGGTCAACTAAGCGTGGATTATACATGTAAAAATGGCAAATATATTTAGGTAATTACTGATTATGACTCTTGGTATTAATTTGAAAAATGTTTGTCAAAATTCGTCCCGTGTGAGTTAGTACTATCGTCGGATGTGTTCGCAAAATGCCCGTTCAAATTTCAGTTTTTATAGCGGTATGTTTGGAGTTTCGGCCCTGCTCATTTCACTCGTAGGGGGCTCATTATTTAAGTCATCTTTATTGTCATAAGTGCTGCTAGATTGTGGAGAAAACACTGCAAATTCTTGAGGAAACTTTATATCATATCCCAATGTTCGCGATCGAACCTCGCGTACGGCGGTTCAAAAAACATCCAGAATACCGCTTGAAAAAAAACAAGTTTACATTATCTTCTTTTGAAACATCACATCCAAGTATCGTTTTGGCTTTTAGAACTCTTTTACGCTTTCAACTAAAGCAAAGTTCACACTTTTGTTTCAAAAAAGAGTTCCATATAAAACACAACGTTCGTTCGTATTTTGAAGTCACACGAGTTTAGTTTACATATATACGAAGAACGTAACTCCCGGAAATAAAACCCTAGGGAGCCACCTTAAGGTCAAAAACCGATGAAACGACGAATATTTTACTGGAATTGTATATTTCGACCACTTGCATTGTCATATTGCGGTTCCTATATGGGCTACAATCGATCTGTCGTATTAGTTGGGTTTAATCAAAGATTAAACTTTGTGATGTTATGTACCTAACTATGATGTTTAATTTTCTTATTGTAACTCGTATAAATCTCACATAGGAATTCTGATCAACACTTTATTAAGTCGGCATAGACGATCGACCAACTTTCAGAAAGTCACCGCACTCTAACAGCTGTGTTTTTTGTTACAAACTGTCGCCACTGGTATTTTCGTATAGTCAGTTAAACACTGGTGAACAAGACTACATAGCTTGCAGATCTCAGTTTGATTTTGAAATTTTAAAATTGCTATGACTATGTACTATGTTGACTAAAAATGCAAAATTTCACTTTTCGTTTTGAATTACGAAATAGTTTTTCCTAAGTACCCACCAATGAAAATTCGCGTAACTTCATGTACATTGCGAATTGTCGTTGAGCATCGTTTCGTATAACATCGCCTTATGGTCGCCTTTCGATAAAGAGCCCAGTTTGGTCAATGCATGCATGTATAGTATCGATATCGTCTTTCATTCACCACAATAGCACTGAATATTGGCAGTAAACATCATAGAGTAAAATGTGGTCTAACACAGTAACGTATAGTTCTGATTTAGGTGAAGGTCATGTTCACTGAGCAAATATCAGGCAATCATAGTTTATTTCAACTTGCAATGCAATGCAATGCAATGCAATGCAATGCAATGCAATGCAATGCCATGCCATGCCAAGATCTGAAAAGCAGTCACAGATAAATGAGGGTGGTAAAGGGGGTTCGGATAACGTTTCCACGTGAAGTAAAACAGCCATTTACGTTTTACATGTAAAAAATAACCATTTCACGAAAATTAAAAAATACGTAAATTTTAACTGTATTTATTATATACATGACAAAATTACTGCAATCTGATTGGTTAAGAGGAATGCAATTATTTCATTAATTGCACTCTCCAGGAGTGCAATTAATGATTTTCGTGATGACTGGGGGGAGCGGGAAATCAAAACAACAAAATCCAATATGGCGGCGAAATTTAGATAAGTATTTCTAACAAATGTGGACGAATTTAAATGAGTTTAAGAAACATTGTATGGCAAAAGGAACCTGTTAAAAATACCTGGAAAGAGTCTTAAGAAATAATCTTGGCGGGATGCAGCGAAACGTGACTATATGTAAGTTTGAAATACAATTTATAAAGATTTTGTTAGTCTAAAATATGTTATTTGAGTTTGAATCTTGTGTTCTTGTTTAAGTTATGTGCCTTTATGAGTTTATAATTATTTCCCAAGTTTGTTTATACCAAATTGCTTACAAAAGAATTAAAAACTCTTGACAAAATGCAGTTGAAATATAAAGAAAGCGATTTTGTCATGAATATAATAAATAAATAATCACACGGGCAAGTCGTGCAATTAATGATTAACACTACTCGTGATATTTGAAAAATGTGCCAAATTGCACTCGCCCTGGCGGCTCGTGCAATTTTGGCACATTTTTCAAATATCACTCGTAGTGTTAATCATTAATTGCACTCCTTCCCGTGTGATTACCTATACAAATTACTATTAGCCAACACGTTAACGTATATTTTTACTGACGTTTTCTAAACTAATTTCACCACTGAAAGCTCAATTAACATTGAGAGACTTCAATTTAAAATACCACCGGATATATATCGATGTAGTAAAAATCCGAAAAAAAACACATTGTAGCAAGAAAACTCTGGAATACTCTCGTCTCGAGCTACATATACATATGACTTAATATGACCAGAGATATGACGTGGAAAAATCTCGAACCACTGAGCTATAATATTACAGCTCAGTGGTCTCGAACACACCAGTTCGATGACGTCATTCTTGCATTTCCGAATAGAACAAACGCTATTGGCCGGTAACTCAATCACACCACCATGACTTTAAAGTGAGGTTTGCTCAACTGTATCCAAAGATTAAAATTTATTCATAAACAATGATTCAAAAGTATAGAAACCTGAATCTTTCAAAGACGTGGGCAAAACCTTTACTTTACAAAGTTGCTTTGATATTGTCTTTAAGAATTTTCATGTCGGGAGGAAAGTCTTAATTCTTAAACAAAGTTAATATACTGTAATCTACATCGACTGCAGACTGCACTTCATCATGATTCATGAATCATTCAGTATTCACAAGTTATTCCGCACAAGAGTTTGTGTACTTTTTAGTACACATGCCCCATGCCGACAACACAACATTCATATGCTGTCTTATCCGCATGATCTCGTAACCCGCAAAGCATGGCTTCATCAATATATCGGCAGTCATTTATATATTATACCAGAGATACTAGCAGATACCATGCAGATGACTGCTCGCAGGCTACCCAAAGGCAGCTGTCATGGGAATAGCTAACATTATGCGCGTTACTGTTAGTTTATTTGATTATTCTCGTTGTGGCATTCTTTACTAGTCTTAGTATGTACATACTATAGGCTATAGTTCTGACACAAATTAATGAACATTGAGTCGACAGATTTTCGGCACCAGCTTCACGGAATTTTATTACCTGAGAGCACTGATTCTGTGATAAAATGCTTGTTGGAGTTGCTGACACAGTCGATATCCTGATGACGTACACTATCAGTAATCGTACGGTAACATACAGTGTAATATGTATCATGGTTATAGATTCTTATATTCGTGACTTGTAGTCTTACCTTTGTTCAATTCGAAGCATCAACAATTCGGCGTCATTGTCAGATCAGGCCGTGAAATTGGCTATATCAATAATCTTGTTTCGCTAGGTGGTCATTGATCGTTTACGTGATTTTACTCTTGACAAGGGCCAAGGAAGTTTACAGGACAAACCAGTTGACATGTGGAGTGAAAAGCCTTCGCCGGAACGCGGGTAAACCGCCAAACTTGAGCATCATTCGGCCACACGCAAGGTCGCCGAGCCGATATGAATGCATAATAACACGACTTTCAAATTATATGCAAATCTGGAATTTGTAAGTCCTATCAACCTTTACAAATTACAATAGTGACTTACAGTATATGTTGTCGTAGCGATTGAGAATTTCGTCATTTAGAAAATGGAAAAATAATGTGAAGGTCAAACACAGCTTTATTAGATTAAGATGCAAAGCCTTGGGCTTCATTTCTTGGTCTGGTTTGGGAGATGAGGTATTTACCGTGTTTTGAGGTACATTTGGCACGCAAAAACCTCAATCTAT
The DNA here is from genome assembly GCA_902702795.2 of Paramuricea clavata. NCBI lineage: Eukaryota > Metazoa > Cnidaria > Anthozoa > Malacalcyonacea > Plexauridae > Paramuricea > Paramuricea clavata. Next base: position 26,046 of record CACRXK020004588.1, on the reverse strand, counting down.
AATCCGGCTCAAACAACTGCATATTTCAAGCAACATAACCAGTGGCGCCGTGGCCGGGGTGGGGGCATTCCCCCCCTATTGTTTGAGACCCGTCGGAAAATTGTCACTGTTGTCGGAAATTGTCAAAGTTTTCGACGGGGGGGGGGGGGCGAAGATTTAAAATGTTGTCGTCCGGAAAATTTTTTGGTTTGTCGGAAAATTTTTTCGGTTTGTCGGAAAAACACTGCCCTTAGCCCCCCCCCCAAAAAAAAAAACATGGGTCCCACGGCGCCACTGAACATAACAGGGAATTATTAATATTTTTTATACATGTATAATAAACCTTATCGTTGGAGGGGCTTTACGGCCCCCTCCCCCCTCACTTTTTCAATGCGGACTAGCCGGAATAAATGCAATAATGAAAGGATTGAATATAGATCACATGGCATCTGTTGTAAACATGTAAACATAATTAATTTGAATTACACGCATTCTAAGTTCCCAAGTTAAGAGACAACAAAATTATGAAAACTTATGCACCATGCACCATCTTCGCCGAAACGTCTCTTTCTTCTAAAGCCGGTTTTCCACTAAGCGGAATTTTGCGCGCTAGCGGAATTCTTCTTTGTCTTTGCTAATTGGTTCTATCCGAGAAATCACAAGACAAAGAAAACTTCCGCTCCCGCCCAGACAAAATTCCGCCCTGTGGAAAACCGGCTTAATTCTCTGAACGTAATGGAGTACTTGTGAGACATTTAGATTTGAGCAGTTTTTCACTCGAACGTCAAACCGCAAGCAATTAGTTCCCGAAGTCATTTCCCACAAGCTTTTTATTTCTTTGAGAGCGAATTATTTCACAATTTTATAGTTTAGTTTATTTGGTATATCTTTAACCTTTAAATCTTGAGGATTTTTAAGTGTTCCATGCGGCTTTTATTAATTTAAGTGCTACTTGTACTTCGTGTAGGTTATAAAAATGGCCGCCATATTTCTACATTTTGCATTATTTTAATATGTTATTTTGAAAATCGTAAAAAACCTGCAGAATTATTTGAAAACTGAAAAGTACATCTGTCATTGATTTTTATACCTGAAATTATTTAAAAAGTTACGCGTAGCATTACGAAGTACCAAAATATGGACAAATATGTGTTAATTAATTTTACGGCAAACTACAGATGGCTGACAGGAAGCCGCGGTTTGCGCTTTAATAGCGACTGAACGTCGAAGAAAAAATCTAAAGGTCTCTATTATGTTGCGCAACGCGGACAGTGTTAGGTCAGGGCGCCGCAGGGCGACAGTTCAGCTAGTTCGACAATAGTCATTATATGATTATTTTTGAAAAGGATTCAGGAGTATCCGCGCTCATAAAAACAACCGAATATCTACTCGAACAGACCTGACCGCGTAGCTCAGTTGGCAGAGCATTGGGCTAGTATTCCAAAGGTCGTAGGTTCGATTCCCATCGTGGCCGGGAATATTTTTCAAGCTCGCCCGGTGTGGATATACACTCAGAGTAACATAACAAACATTATATTCACCTGACTACCTGAGTACAAAACACCAACACAGAAAAAACCCCGAATATCTAGTTTAAAAGTTGTAACCAGTGTGACCAGGTTTTTTCAGGGGCAATTACCACATCCGGCTGCATAAATTACTACATTTCGTCAAAACTTACCACGGTGCCATATTTTCCCATTATACCATATTTTTCCCAAAAATGTTGGCGAGGAGGTGGTGGGGGGCAAAAAAAATTTCACCAAAATCTGTAAAATTTAGGTCTGGAAATTTTAGGTCTGGAATAAAATTACCGTAGTAATTACCACAAATTTCAAATTACCCCAATCGTCCAAAATTGACGAAAAATTACCACGGTAGTAATGAAATTACCACACTGGTCATACTAGTTGTAACGTTTGGTAATTCATTCTGTTCTTACATAAAGTTCCAGCGGTTTGTTTGTCGTTCCGCTGATGAAAGCGTATATTTCTGCGGGCTCGTTGCCTTTTGATATGAAATTTCTGACATTTGTAAAGTATATAACGAAGCAAAAAACGCGAAAATGACTTCTGATCTCAATTCAGAGGATGTGAAAAATAAATTGTTTCACTCTCTAAAGTCCCGTGGTGTCCTGGATTCTCTGAAGGTATGCCATTTGCTTTGAGATGCTTGCGATCTGCTTGTCAACTTTCCGAGTGTCAGAAGTGTGTCACACTGTCAGATGTTCACCAAATAGTTCCTGGCGGGAAATTTTGAATCAAATTCCTGCTTTTGTGAATACTCGTTTTTTAAATAATATAAATATGTAATTTATATCGTCAGATTTGATATTCCAAAATTATGAGATAAACTTAGAGCTAGATTTTTAGTATATTATTCCATTATGTTACATTGCACCTATAGTTTAATATACGCCCTACTTCATTATTTTACTGCCAGATTATTTTATTTGGCAAGGGGAGAGCGCTGGTACTCAATGGGTTAATTATTAAGTCATTGTGATTGCTGTGCATTGTATTAAATGCAGACTGCAGCATTGAAACAAATGGAAAGAACACTACATGCAAGCCTATTAAACTGGGAAGTTTGGAAATTTTGCAGCCGTGATCTTGAAAATTTAAAAGTAAATACCTAGAAAGCATCAAAATCCTGATATCTCGGTTGCACAACACAAACTTTCCATACTGCTCAGGATTGAGGTTCTCAGACGAAGTTACTCATCGCTCTTTATATTCAGTGCATGAGTTTGTTAGGCTGTTTGTTAGCCAGGTTGGAATCCAACAAAAGTTTATGCCGGATGTTTATGCCAGTGTGCCACATGACAAATGCAAATTATGATACTATATACTGTATTTAAACAACAAGTGCTGAAAAGCTATTAAAGCTTAATAAAGTTTATGAATGTTGGAGGTTTTAAACAAGGTTAAATTGGCTGCAATTGACACACTTATTTTAAATATCAATCTTTCAATATTAAAAAAAATATTGCCAGAGGTTTTTCTTTTATTAGTAAGATTTATGCCATTGGCATAAAAATCAAGAACATTTGATGCCGGAGATACCCAGAGCAACACCTACAGATTCCAACCTGATTTGTTAGTTTGTTCGGAATGATAAGACTTGGTATTTATTCAAAAATAAGACTTTAAATAGACTGGAAGTTACTATCGCGTGGCCAGCTTGATAAATTGTGGGGTCCATATTCATATATTCGTGTTCTGCATTATTAATTTATTTTGAAATCAATTGTTTTTAAGGTCTGTGAACACGAATATATCAATATGGGACCCCAATTATTGAGCTGGCTACGCCGCTGCAGCCAAAACCTGGGTCATTATACAAGCCTTTGAAATTGATAAAAACAAATTGCTAAAAACAAATTGTTCTTTGCACTTGTTTAAACATACCACACTGCAATATATATATACTATATGTCTGGTTTAATTTGTAATACTTTCTTTGTAGGCTTGCATGCTGAACAAAATCATTGTAAACCTGGAAAATTCTTTTAATAAAAACATTAAGAACAGAAAGATTACAAACTTCTAAGTTCTCGACACATTAAAAAAAGTCCCTTCCTCACGAGAGTTGGTACTAGGAAGAGATTAATGACCGAAACAATTGTTGCTTTTATTTACAAGAAAACTACAAAGGCATGTCACATGAATAAAATAAAATAAAATATACTTATCAAACAGACATAACCATCACAGACACAGGAAAAAAATTGAACTTTCCATGGGTGTTTGAATTTAAAAACCGAACTCTTACCATTATTGATTATTATGGACTTCCCATATCGTAAATTAGTAAAAACCATGATGTTTAATATTTACCATTATACAAATAATGAATGTTTATGAGTGCAATGGTAAGAATATTTTCATGAGGTGAAAGATGGAATGTTCCATACTCATTATTTGTTTTATATAATACCAAAATAGACTAATATTGCTTTTTCAAGAACAGTTTAAAACACCATTTAATATTAAAATAAATACACACAACTTGATGTTTCAAACTCAAAGAGTGCAATGGAATAAAACGTATATAGTACAATTGCACTCGCAAAGAGTGCAATGGAACATATTCCATAATGCACTCTTGGGAAATGGAATTTTCTATTCAATATCATGTGACCATAAACAGCCAATTAAATGATCAGAATTCAATAAGGTGTTATATACAGTGTAATACATAATGGAACTTACTTTTTCCCTGTGCACAGGAAAATACCATTAATGGTAAATATTAAACATCATGGTTTTTACCCATTTACCATATGGGATATACCTATAATAAGCAATATTGGTAAGAGTTCAGTTATTACATTAATAGTATGATAAATCTTTAAAAACCATTCAAAAACCCATTGTTGGAAATTTACAATGTGCGTAGCAAAAGAAAACAATAGTAAAAATGTCAAGTGCCAAACCTCATTTAAGGATAGGTACCTGCATGATATGAGCCACATTACATAAACAATTATTCAAACTTTGTAAAAACGGCCATTTAGAGATAGAAGGAATTGCAAAATTTTGGTCAATGGTGATTTCTAGGCTCAATCTGGATCTGAAAAAATTTTGGGCCAGAACTAGACTTCCAAAATTCTAGCCAGAGCAGGACCTGAGTTTATTTAACAGTTTCTAGTTATACTTTATGTTACTTTTTGTGCTGTCAATCCTAAAATTTAGGTTGGAATATATGTCTATGGTAGTATATCTAATTATGTAATTAAGATGATCTAGTGTTCAAATATTTGGTTGATGTTCATCATTGAATGCACTTTATAATACAATTATTAATCTTTTTCCTAATGAAGACTGAGTTCCAGTTCCATGCAGCCAGTCATGCTTTTTTTCATCAGTTCTGACTGGATCCAGGACGTTACCCTAAAATACAGGTTCAGTTGCATCCCTAATGATTTTATGCATGAGCGTACAGGGATGATTCTTTATGGGGGTCACTCGGGAGTTTGCCCAAATTTTTGTGGAGGATTTTGATGAAATTATGATCATGATTAAATTTGTCAAAATTTTCTTGGTTTTTTGAAATTGATTTTCTGCATTTCTGGTTTGATTTCCTCCCTGCCTCTCTGTCTCTATATGCAGGGTAACGCAGGGTGCGATAATTCAAGATTTTTAGTCGTACCTAACTGGTACGGCAATGGTTGTTGACGTGTACTTGCGGTAGTACAAACTCAGTACTCAGTGTGTACTTAGTTTTTAAAATAAGGTTCATAAAGTACATGTTTTTGAAAAGTATGTTCAGACTACGATGTAGAAAAAGAACCACAATTGCAATATACAAACAATCGACTCCAACGTTTCTTGGTGCCACCAGTCCAATCATGTTTCATGCCAAGACATCTCAGACGCATGATAAACCAACTAAATTACGGTATTGAATACCTTAGGCTTAGCAAGGTCATGTGGTACCAACACAAATAAGTACGCAGATAGCAAGAGTACCTCGTACCTACGCGGTACCTGGCTGAAAACAAAGAAGTACCAGACAGTAATATTGGCGTACCTCCGGTACGTAAGTACGCGATTTATCGCACCCTGCAGTACGCATATGATTTTATGGGATATAAAATGAAGGTTATGACAGATCAAGAGCTACATGAGAATTACTAAGACTCGCTGTATATGTGAGTGATACGAAGTTTGAATATGAGATGCATCTCTTCACTTGTTTTTTTACTGGATATGCACAATCCAACGATGATCTAGTTCAAACACTAATATACCTGAACGACTTGTTGATCTTCTGCCGATACACCTGGATGTTTTAATTGTACTAAACTAACGCTGAATTTCAAAAATATCCACAAAAAACCCAGGCATGATTTCACTAGGTATACAGTCATGTTTACCCTATATGCAGTGAGTATACAATTATTGGACGAGGTTGAGCAAAATATCGTGATTTTATATCAGTGGCGAGCAGATAAATTATTTGCCGATGCCGAAGGCCGATTACCGATTAGTGTACTTTGTAAACTATTACCGAAGGCCGATTACCGATTAGTGTACTTTGATTACGATTTACCGATTAGTGTACTTTGTAAACTATTATGGGCACATGTTTAATAAAAAATACAAGAACAGTCAACAGAAAAAGTATAATTTAATCTGACATACACAGCGTAAAAATACTGTATTGCACAAAAATTGTGATTTCTATAAAATCAAGCATGTAAACAATTTAATAACTTTTGTTGCATGCCTTTTGTGTTTTCGGCGTCCTTTTCCTCCAGTAAAGATGACAAATCGCTTTCCGATAGCTAGGCAAAACGGGCCATGTTGACATTTCAAAAGAGAAGACGATATTTTTTAATTTAAGCTGACGAATCATTTTCAAAGTTCGCATGCTCAATGAAGTATTTGCGCCAGTTATTTGCACCTGATCGATATTTGCACACAGTTATTTGCACGTAAATTAACCAAATGAATCAAATTTGAGAATACTATAAAGTGAATGATAATTTTAAATATTTTTATAGTATCGCAGATATAGCGAGAGTACCGAGTACCAATCTGGTACCATACCTGACTGAAAACAAAGAAGTACCAGCCCGTAATATTGTACGTGTACTATCGCAGCCTGCCTAAAAAGTAACTGATTATTTACAGCAATGTTCCTGATATGACTAATTTTATCTGCGTATAATGGTTGGAATCTTTTTCAAATATTTTCAATTATTAATGCTTTTCTGATTTAGTCTCAGTTGAGGAAACAACTAATACGAGAACTTCAGGACACCACTGGCTTACCAGTGCTTCACTCGACTGTGGAAGCATCATCATCTGAAAAAGAAAGTGATGGAATCCCATTATTTCAAAGAGCAGCCAACAGTATTGTTGCCGAATATTTAAAGAGATGTAATTTCGAGTACACATTGTCAACATTTTTACCTGAAAGTGGGACTACTTTGGAAAAGGTGATAAATTGCATACTTGCTGGAAAAATACTTAGTTGTGCATGATACGTACTGTACGTACAGTACTGATTATTAGAAACCTTATGCAACCCCACACAGAAAAATCATGTCGTGCATGTTGGGAATACTTGGCGATTTGCTTGGTTATACTCTTCGTCAAATTTGTTGAATATGAATGTATTTTGGGAATAATTACGTTTTGGATATCGAATCTTGCCTAAAATTGCAAAAAACGTGGCCACCTGTGACATACACAGTGAACTCTAATAAGACTGCCCATACTTGCCTGAAGCCAACCGTGCGAGGAAATTGCACTTTTAAAAGGACTAAGGAGAGTTTCGAGGAGTGGGAAATTCAGCAATCTCGTTCGCAGGTTAAGGGTGGGCATAGCTCTGGAGAAATCGAATTGATTCAGGCCTGTGATTGGCTAACGGCAGATAGTACGTTGGATTTCCAACGTGAGTTCTATATAAACAAAGTATTTGGAATTTCTCGTCGAAAATTTGATACTTTTTACACAGAAATCGATTGAAAACAATTAGAAATTCTGGAGGAAATATGTACGAAAGCTGCGGATTGATAGGAATACAACTACCTGAAAAATACAAGGAGAACTTCGCCGTTTCGAGCGAAGGCGCTTCGACTTGTGCTGTTAGTGTTTGTATACATCGTACTTGACCTTTTATATACTGTCATACCTAACACTATGTATACCATAAATTCTGACAGAAGAGTTAAATGTAAATTTTAAAGCATAAAAATATATAATACTTATTATTATTGAGGAGATTATATTCATCAGCAAAGGTCAAGTACGATGTATACAAACACTTTAATAAACAGCACAGGTCGAGGCGCCTTCGCTCGAAACCTCGAAGTTCTCCTTGTATTTTTCAAGTAGCTGTATTTCTATCCAACCGAAGCTTTCGTACATATTCCCCCCAGAATTTTTAATTGTTTTCAATTCAATTTCAGTGTAAAATGTATCAAATTTTCGACGCGAAATTCTAAATACTTTATTTATATTTTGCAACATTGCCGAGCATGCGTAGAACTCACGTTGGAAATTCAACGTGAATCAATTCTATGAGCTATGCCCACCCTTAACCTGCGAACGGGCATGCTCGGGGAACGAGATTGGAAATTCAGTCAAAGTTTATTTTCGACGAAAATGAGCAAGAAAAGTCGTTTTTCATGAAAAGACTTCAATTTTAAAACTCAAATACGATCTATTTGATAGTTAGAACTGCTTTGCATCTCACAACAGCGAAAGTTTGAAAGGTATCATGTTTGTTTTGATAAAAACGACACTAGCCGTTGAACGTGCCGAAGTGAACTTTGCTCTTTAACTAAAAAAACAAACTTTAAAACATAAATCCACCGACCAATACCTGTTTTGTATTAAAGTCTAGGACCTGGTATAGTTGTTATTTTGAGTGCTTTTTGACATCTCTAAAACGTGAATAAATCGATTTTTCCGTAGAAACCCCCCGGGAGAAGTTCGCGCGCTGTGACTTTCAAAAGAGAACTAGGGAGAGTTCAATTTCCTCGTAACTTTGTTTTTTTAGCAAAAATACGTCGAAAAGTTAGGTTTTTCGTCCTAAGATTTCAATTTCAAAAATTTAAACTTGGTTTTCAGGATAGTTCTATGTATTCTGCATCAACTAGCTGCAAAAACGTTTGAGGTATCAGCTTTATATTTGAAATATTTAACAAATTTGAACGTGCCGAAGAAAATTTCGCTCTTCAACTCACAAAAAAATAAGGTTTAATTAAATCTCTCTACGTTTACGAAACTTGTTTTGGAGTAAAGTTCAAGTATTGTTGTTTGTTTTAAGCCTTTATTCTTGTTCAAATAATGCTGTTTTGTGTAAAAAAAATCGGCGTTCTTTTGATGATGTAATTTCGGACTTTGGCCTTCTTGGCGGCCTTCAGTTTGGCTTCAAAGATGGCGGCCGAGTTATCGTTCCAGTCTTACTAGAGTTCACTGGATATACATCATGTCATGCATGAAGGAGTGACACAATATACTGTATAGGGATTCGCATTTTGAATTTGCAAGGATTTATATAACATCTATCTTTCAGAGGTTTTCATGCAAAGACATATTACATTTGCTTAACATCGATCCTAACTCAAAACTATATCTAAATCTGGTAAGTCATCTTTTGGATATTGCCAGAAAACCTTTATTTTTTAAACAGTTTTGTTTATGATTTGCTGCTATCTTTGTGGTTATTTATGTTTTTATTTAAGGAACGCTCCCTTAGTTCAACAACAGATTCAAAAGGTAAGCTTCTGCAAGGTGTTCGAAGTTCATTGTTACAATCCAATTAAGTCATGGTTTAAACTACCGATTCATATTAGATTGTCTTCAAATTGGTTGTCTTGATATTTAATACTTCAGGATTTCTTTGGCACTTTTTAATGGAAGTGGCAGCTTTCCAAAGTAGAATGAAATGCGATGTTAACATCCAAACAGAAGATACGTTGCCTACCCAAATCTCGGCTTCTTTAGGTACGTCATCTTTCTTTAATTTTGCTTTTAAGTACTGAAAATGCAGGATTGTTGTATTGTCTAACTTGCAAAATTAGATATAATATTATAAGGTAGCTTGTATTGGCCGATTATAGCTCGAAAAGAAATTGGGTCTAGAGAAGCAGAATAAGGCAGAACCTCTATATTTTGATACATTTATATGGTCGTCTATTCTTTTTCCCTATGATTTATGAAGACATTCGAGGTAAAATCAGTGCATCCCAGTTTGGTGGCCTACCCGGAACATCCGCAGTTCAAACAACGATCTACCTAATGCATAAATGGCATTTGGCAATGCACACTCCAGGAAAGGTCACCAGAATCGTCTTCCTTGACTTTCGAAAGGCGTTTGATTTGATAGATCACAACAAACTTCTGGGGTCTTTCATTCACATCGGCGTACGGCCAGCGTTGGTAAGCTGGTTCGCATCCTATCTCTAGGGCAGATCGCAAATGACATCATTTCAAGGTGCGCAATCTGACTTGAGAAAGATCAAAGGCGGAGTTCCACAAGGTAGCAAGTTAGGTCCAATAGCATTTATTCTTAAAATTAAAGAACTTCCACTAGTTACTACTGAATGTGCGTCATCCAAAGACCAAAGCACATGCAGTAATGTTCATTGACGACACCACATTGTCTGACGTCATTGATTTAACTCACCACCTATCTGGTAACCCAATTGGTAACACTCAAAGAAATGGAAACAGCGTACTGCAATTCACAAATGACGAGAGAATGCAATTGAACGGGGAGAAGTGCAAGGAAATGGTAATTGACTTTCGGAAAATTAAAACGGAGATACCGCGAGTTAAAATACTAAGGTGACAATCCGGTGTCTCGTGTAAAATCATACAAGTTACTAGGACTTCATCTAACAGTATTAAAGATTTTAAGGAGTTATGGCGCATCGACAAGTGACCTATTGGTCTTCTATTGTACAGTAATTCGTTCTGTTCTGGAATACGGAGCACAAATTTGGAGCGGTGCATGGTTTAATTAACACAAATGCAAAAGAAAAACACAGAAAGAATTAAAAAACGTGCCCTGAGAATAATTTATCCAGGCCATGGTGACTGTGAACTTCTGTTAATCCAAAGCAATCTACCAAACTTAGAAGGACGCAGGAAAAACTATGTGCTTCCCTGATTGAGGATATGTTGGAACCATCGCACAGACTTCACGGACTATTACCACAGAAAGTGATTGAAATAAGAGAAAGAAATACCAGGGAAAATGGAGATAAGATGTATAACTTCTTTTGTAAACCTGAACGATTTGGAAATCGTCTTTTAGTTTATGCAATTAATGAGTATAATTTTAAATTTGATAAATAGAACTTTTACCATAATCATATTAATGCACATATAAATATATATTAAGTAATTTTAAATACACATATGTGAATAAGTTTAATCCCTTCGCCCTGATTTTAATGCTTGTAAACACGTTGTAATTTAGCCAATCCGCTATTGAACGTGTAAATAAACCCCACTATTATATTATTATTATTATTACAATTTTTCAAACCCAGTTAACCCACTATTTAACGCAATATCCCAATCCCTTGCGTCTTTAAATTTATTCATTTTGTTAATTCGCTTTTGTAATTGCATGTCATAGTACCTCTTCTTGAAGATGTCTTGAAGTAAATAGTAATGTTCGGCTCTAATGTAAATACATTTTTTATATATTTTTTATCATTCTATACTTCACGTGATTTTAGATTCCATTGCGATTATAGGTTCTAAAAATCTGCATACCATTTGAAGATTTGATGCTGTGGTAAACTTTGTTCTTTTTCTTTTGAAATATTTTCTTGGTTTCTCATATCGGGTTTCCACTTATTTAGAAGACAAGTTATCCAGTGTCGAAAAGGAATATCGAGAAAAGCAAAAGTTAGTTCAGTTGGATAAAAACCATGGACTGGAGGAAAGGTTGATAGCAATGCAAAAGAAATATGAAGTGGAAAAGAAGAACGAGTTAGAGGAGGAGGTACATTTAAATTTCCTTTAATATAAACTGCTGGCAAATACGTACTAACATTATATTCATGTCTATAAATATCATGAAGTTGTTACTGCCTTTGCAGTAACGACTTCATGCTATTTATAGACATGAATATAATGTTAATACGTATTTGCCAGCAGTTTATATTAAAGGAAATTTCATTTAAAAATGCTACCAAGTAATTTAAATTAAACTTTGAATTTTAAAATGTTTTATTGCAAGATTAAATGGCATTTCCACATGAATGTTTCGCAATCTTTTGTGAGGTGCATGAATTCCTTCGGAACAACGGAAGAAGCCCTTTAATATCCCAAATAACTACGAAAAAACCCTGTTAAAGCAAGGAAGTGGGAACAAAGACAAAAATCATTTGCAAACATTATTCATATAGATCTGCATCAGAAAAGAAAAAGTTGTACGTGTACAGCATTCCACTGTTTTACCATCTTTCATTTTTTTCGGGAATGCATGTGGCGATGCAATACAGCGATATCCTTTTGGATGTACAGTGTTCCAATCCATTAGCAAGACGATTAAAATGAACTGACATGTCACATGATTATGTCTTTAATTCATGGTTTTCATTGTAGGTGAAAAAATTTCGAGCAAGTGAGTTGTCCAGATTAAGAATGGATGAGAGACAGAAATATGAAGCTAAAATTAAAGCAATGCGCCATGAAGTAAGTTAACTGTCACAGCAGATGATAAGTACTATTAATCGCGATTCTGTAGATATGTAAAGAAGTGTCATGTCGACGCTCTTCTCGTTCTAGAAAATATTTTCCAAACTGCTATATCTACACTACAAAATTAATTTGACTCTCGTCCTTTTTAATTACTACTGTAAAATGTGTTCAATAAATGAGTAACTATATTAAAAAACTAAAAATTCTAAGTCGAGGAGAACATTTTCTGAAACAGAACTTCTCTAAGACTTCCGTTGCTTTATTTCCTCTCAGGGATTTTGGATATGAATTTTTCATAGATATTTAACTGCTCATATCATGGATGAACGTAACCAATAAAATGTACGCAGATCGATGAAATATTAACTTGAATAGATCTATACAGTGTTTGCGGATTTGCAATATTTTAGGGATATTACGAATATTACACGTTAGAACAATCGCCATATTTTTCCCATTGCTGCCGTTGTTTTTAATTCGAGCTAGAGAATAAAGCACCTACCAAAGCCATGGTACAATTCTCGTGGTCTTTGCGCTATCATTGCATTTCCACTGCTGCGTCAAACACGTGTCAGAGAGAGTTTATCGCCTGCTATAGCTATGAAAAGAAAGCTAGTGGAAGATGGCTCAAGGTCATTTCAAGATAATCGCTGTTGCCTTCTGATATGCTGTCCTTGTTTTAATTGAGTCACTCGTTGGTCGAACGTTTCCAGAGATCCCCTACTGTAAAGTGTGACCGCCTATAGAAAAGCCGAGCACAAGCACCAGTACACCTGTATGTACTGTAATTTTGCAACTATACAATTTCATTGTCGCGTTTGTTCGGTACGTAGAAGGAATGTTTCTTCTTTTCGTCCCTAAAATACACAAAATAGTAATGCTTCACTACGAGTAACGAGTATTTTACTGTACATCACTCCAGTAATTACCAATTAATGTGTGATGTACCTCAGTGTACCTCCACCTTAGTGTACCTCCATCTTAGTGTTCCTAATTATATCTCATTCACCCTTAGTCTACCTTCGTTCACCTTGCTCCATGTCACTGCTCCTCACTCCGCCTAACTGAAGTACTTCACTCCGCTTGACCAAACCTAAAATTGCCCCACCCCGCCTACTGTAATTAAACCATTGTTTCACTCCACCTCCTACGCCTCAGCCTACCTCACTCAATCTCTCTTCAACTTATTCCATCTCACTGCTCCTTACTTCCACCTCGCGTACCTCATTCCGCCTCACAAAGCCGGGAGCACGCGCTACAATATTAGTTGACGAAACCAATCTAGAGACTGCCTGTTTTTTGTATTAGGGTGCACCACGGCGTATTAAAATGCCTCACTAAAACTCACTTTCCCTCAATTCACCGCACGCCACCTTCCACCTCACTTCGATTCACTTCATCTCAGTTGGCGTCACTTTACCACACTTTGCTTCACTTTCGTTTCACTCCCGACTGCACTTTGCTCTTCTTCAATTTGCTCTTCTTCACTTTTTAGCCTCACTGCAACACTTCTCTTCGCAATTTCACCCTGCATCACTTCATCTTACTTCACCTCACTCCATCTTACCCCATCTCGAGAAAACGAATGGAACGGCGTTACCATACACTATCTTCCAGAGGAATTTCGATAACACTGAGATAATTAGCACAAAAAGATTAGCCCAAACTATCTATGAGGGTCTTCTTACTAGGAGGGTTTTCTGTTCAATCTTTTGTCCATTGATTCACTGTTTGGCATATGGGCGATCACATATCTCCATTGTCAGTAAACCAGACAGGGAGAACGAATCAGTATATCAGGGACAGTTTAATTTAAGAAAGAGTACATTCGTAGTAGTGTGTTTAGAGGACTTCATGAATTCCACAATGACAAACTTGAGGCTAAGTAAATACAAGAAATCACTGTAAAAATTCATCCAATAATTCTGTATATACATCTACTACAGCTGTTTCAGTAAAGTTCGTTATCAAATTGGCAGGCAATATTTGCGATGAAGCAGGTTTTTCTCTTTTCTGTCCACTACCACTACTTGATCTTTGCCTCAGTGTTTTCCAAAACCTTATGCTCTCTGTCTACCACGTGTTCACAGCTCGTCTTTACCCATGGGAACTCAAACTGTTTGCAGAAGCTCCAGTGAATGACCATTGACTGCAATAACTTTGTTATATAGTCATTTAGTGGATATGCAGCGATATGTGAAATTGTTTCATTTTCTTCCCAGTGCATTCTGCAATTAGGTGGTCTATTTTCTTGATCCATTTCTTAACCGAGAGCAGATTAAGCTTGAGATGTAGTCTTGAAAGATATATTCGATTGCTCGTCGCTGAACAACCTCTAGACAAAGGAGGTCCCTAAATGTTGTTTGGGGGTATCCAGAGTGCACTGCCATAACACAGGTGCGCTCGAACAAGCGTCATAGAGAAATGGTCGACATTTTATCATTACCAATGCCTAAATAACGGAGCAGAATCACTACCGTCGGACGGACTGTCCTCAAGGGTCGTTATCGGGGGTTATTTAATTTGTGATATGATAACGACATGTTTTATATTATTTCGTTTGCAGTATGATGAAGAATTCAACATAAAAAATCAGGCTTTGCGAGCTTTAGAGAAAGAGATGTTGGAAAGGGTTGAAAGACTACAAGAGGTACTCATTCAAAAGGGGCAGGGCCGCCGAGAGGGGGGGGGGAGTTTCCCTGGACCCCGAGGCTCTGGGGCCCCTAGAAATTTAATGTTGGGCCCAAGTCATTTTTTCGGGCGAAATATTTCTGTTTTCGGGCCGAAATATTTGTGTTTTGGGGGCAAAGTACCGAAATTTGGTATGGAAAATTGCGGAAAAGTCCCACGAAAGCAATTATAACGTACTTGTCCGGAAAATATTTTACGTAAAAAGAATTTATTGTCCGAAAAAATTTTTCCGGAAATTTTTTTTCCAATAGGGGCCCCTAAAAAAATTTTTGCCCTGGGCCCCCGCCATGCTCTCGGCGGCCCTGAAAAGGGGTGTGCCAAAACGCCACTAAATTATGGTGTCCCGGATAGTACGTTACATTTCATACTGGCTGAAATAACTACCATATCACTGAACCGATAGATGCAACCGTACCAGTAATTTATGGTAACGACACCAATATTCCAATTTGTCCGAAAAGTTTATATTTTGCTAAAATCATTTAAATACATGCCTTTTTGCTCTAAAACGGATAGTTTGTAGCCCTTATCATCAAGATTTTCTTTAAAATGATTAAGTATAGCAAAAATGTGTCTGACTGCTCGCGAGTTTTCTATTTTTAGACAGAAAAGATAAATCAAGAGCAAAATAAACCTCGTCAAAAGTAATAAAAGGTCTAAATGAAAACTCTGCAGCAAAATCTAGTCTATTTTTAGTCTTTTAGATTAATACTATCAACCATTCCTATAGTAAGATTGTTGTTTCCTGAATTCCATATTTGGTCCGGTTGAAGTATTGGTACAGTATATAGCCACTTTAAGTGACTCGAAATCATGCAAAAATTAATGATTTAACGATCTATTTTCAAGGTTCATCAATCTGAGGCATACGTAGAAAGGCAAAGGTTCTTGGAAGAGATGCGATCTTTAAAAGAACGTGAAACTGATTTCAAAAATAGAACTTTGATACAAGAAAGGTAAGTGAGTAATAATTTCTGTTACAAGCAAAACTGTTACAGTTTTCAATTTGGATATGTATCAAAATTAGAAATTCATTAAATCAGCTGGCCTTTATCATTTGGGTCAGTAGAACCATGTCACAGGATAGTGTTCCCGAATACTATTTGTCGGTTAAAAAAGAAACTTGCGAACCTTCAAATTCTCGGTTCTGCTTGCATTATTGTTTTCTGCGCTCTCTATGAATTATGGATGCATATGCGAATTTAGATAGCAACATTAAAGGCTGCTTTACACTATTAAAGTTTCTCTGATCGCGGTAAGAAATTTGCATGAATAAATTCTACGTTTTGAAAGATTTGTAAGAAATGTTTGAGGGAGATGCTTATTTACACAACAAACCGTTAGTATACCTTTCGAGTTAACGCATTATAGCGATATTTGCTTGCTGTGGATCCTGTTGTGGGCCGATCTGTGGTGATCTTGATCCAACGAGCCTGGCGCAAGGAAGTAATAAAATGAATCCTTGAGCCATTTTTACTATACAGCCATTTATTACTATTGCACGTTAGATCATAGACAATCCAGAAGACAGACACATCACGGATGTGACAGCTAGGCACATCACGGATGTCACGATTTGTCATCATATTTCTAGCTTACGTTTCCAGTCCCTATCTTCTGGATTGTCTATGGTTAGATTGAATGATAGTACTGTGATATAGCGTGCTTTAATGCATTCATGCATTGGTGTGTCTAATTTGAATAAGTACATTAACATGTAAATGAAAACTATTGTATATATAGAGCTTGATATTTTTAATAAAATTGTTCTTCTTATCGACGTTATGAAAGCGAAGTGTTTCTAATTATAAGACAAACACCCGGATATAACATTGGCGACCCCGCCAGGACCATGGGAAAGGATTACGATGGACGGTAATGGTGAAAAAGGCGACGGTGAAGCGACTATACCGTTGGGAATTTCCAGTGTGTTTGATGATCGGTTCGACGACGAAAATTTACTCACTGTTTATGAAACTGAGAATTTGTCTTTGTTGGAACCAATTTATAAACGGTTCGACGAGCAGTTTAAGTTGTTAGAGATTCGCTCAACGGGTCGAAGCCGAACGGGCCGAGAGCCATCGTGTTAAAATGGAACACTTGTTCGACGAATTTGGCGCCAGAGTTAGACATATCGAGATGGGTTTCGAAGCGTTAAGGCAAGAAGCAGCTGCTATACACGGCGAAGCGAATTCGTGCGTTGGAGCAACGAGCGATAACTTGGGACTCGACACAAGAACGAGTGGAGTCTGTTCAGGCAGAATTATTTATTTATTTATTAATTTAGCTTTGCCAACTAGGGCAGGGTCACCACAACAGCATATGCCAATTACTGTGGGCCCTTTTACCTAACCCACCCTGTCAACTTTCCCTGTGGGAGGAAACCCACGACTTTCAGCAGAGCGTTGACTTTTACTCTTTTTACATCAGGACTGGGTTCGAGTCGCATTGAGAAAGTTCTCACTGAGGCCTGAACCTGCGGCCTTAGAGGTGAAAGGCTAGTGCGCTAACCACTTCGTCACCGAAGCCCTTAATTAGTTACCGATATATACATGCAGCTTCGAGAGAAATACGAAGGCGAGTTTAAGACAAATCAACAGCAATTAGCGAAATAACAAAGTGAGTTTGATACAATCCAACAGCAATTAGCGAACTAACAAAGCGAGTTGAAACAGTCGCACAGAAACGCTTCACATGTCACGCAATTCCAATCAACACCCCAGATGTTTGCCAAGAAAGTCGGTGAAAATTATTCGTCGACAAAGTCTGCGAGAAAACTGCCTGTACCTACTTCAACACTGCGACAGGATAGTTATGCGACGCCAATTAGCAGCAATGACATCACGGGAAACTCGAGACCTGTACAAAGATCTGTGGCGTATAGTGGCGAATCACTTTGGGAGTCACGCATTGCCCAATTCGAAATCACCGTACAATTAAATGGTTGGGATACCACGCAAATGGCGGCATATCTGGCGACGAGTCTAAAAGGTCCTGCTTTAAACGTATTGGGAAATCTATCTCCAGAACGTCGTCAAGATTACCGTGCTCTATTAGCAGCCCTTGGAAGAAGTTTTGGGTCAGCCCATCGCACGGAATTATCACGTGTAAAGTTCAAGCATCGAGTAAGGCAGGGAGATGAAAGCTTGGCAGCTTTGGCTGAGGAATTGGAGCGTCTGGATCGTTTGGCGTATCCGGAAGCGTCCCAAGAGCTGCAGGATGTATTAAGTCGTGATCAGTTCATCGACGCCTTATCTGATGAAGATATGCGCCTCAGGATAAAGCAAGAAAGGCCAAAATCTTTACAGAAAGCGTCAGAATTGGCCTTGGAACTGGAATCATTCCAGATCGCGAGTAAACAAAGGTTGTTCAAAACCAGTCGTGAAACGAAATTTGACGCCGAAAAGGCACGTAATGAAGAAACGGAGAAAAAGGGTAGTCGGACTACTCTACCAAAAGATTTAGCATCCATGTACGAGATGATGGATCGCCTGGAGAAGTCCATGCGCGAATATTTGTCGGAAGTGGTGATTGCGGTTGGCAAACGGAGGAAACCTGCACCTGGGGTGGAAAAAGCTGTTTGTTGGAGATGTGGTAAATCGGGTCACTTTCGACGAAATTGAAAACTGGGAACGCTCAGAGCGTGCTACTGTAATAAGGGAAGTGTCTCGGGAAACTCTCCGAAGCTGGGATCAAGGGGCTGATGCCAGCAACATTAAAAGCAAAGAATGTCCCACATTTTATCCTGAAAACTGGGGCAATGGCAGCAGTTAATGATAGTCTATGGGTCGAAGAACGTGTTGAAAATGTTTTATGTTGGTGCGTTATTGATACCGGTTCGAATATTACAATCGTGCGTTCAGATGTTCTAAAGGAAGCTGGGACTAATGTTCAAATAAATCCAGTTGAAAGCTGTTTGAAAACGGTGACTGGGGAGACCGCGCCTGTAATTGGACGGGCAAGACTTCGTTTCCAAATAGGAAAATTTGAAGCTTGGCAAGAGGCTTGGGTGGCAGAAATTGTGGACCCATGTATTGTTGGGCTGAACTACTTAATTGGGCATCATTCTCAAGTGGACATCGCTGGAACTACGTTAAAAGTCGAACGTCAGTCCATTCCGTTATGTCGCGCAACTGTTCATAGAGATCGACCTTGTTGTCGAATTGTGGCGACCGAAAAAGCAGTTATTCCGCCGCGAAGTGAATCCGTTATACGTGGGTCTTTAACTGAAGAAGTTGCTTCATCGTGGGGAAGTGTGGAGCCGATTAAGTCAGCAAATGCACCTCGAGATGTTCTGGCTGCTGGGACTTCGCTGAATTTGCGGTGTCCTACAAGTCTTCCCGTCAGAATCATGAATTTATCCGATAACGCGCGGCGTATAATAAAAGGAAAACATGTGGCTAACTTTGAGCCTGTGGAGTACGCCATAGATGAAGAGTTGGGAAGCAGACGCACAGACTACGAAGAGTCGGAAGCGAGTGACGTGCCTGCGCATCTAGTTGACCTATACGAACGCAGCAAGAGTAATCTTAGTGAGGAGCAATCTAAGCAGTTGAAGAACCTACTTGTTGAGTATCAAGACGTGTTTTCGCGGAACAAGAATGATTTGGGTCGTACTGGACTAACGAAGCACAAGATTGATGTTTCTGACTGTGAACCAATTCGCCAACGACCGCGAGTTCCGCCCCCTGGCAAAACGTGAAGAAGCTACAACGGCAGTTAAAGAGATGAGTGATCAGGGAATCATAGAGCCTTCGAGAAGTCCTTGGGCCTCTCCTGTGGTATTGATTAAGATGAAGGACGGTATTCTGTGTTGATTGTACGATGTTCTGTGTTGATTACCGGAAATTGAACTCCGTCACGAAGAAAGATTCTTATCCTTTGCCCAGGGTTGACACAAGTCTGTATTCATTCTTTGGCTCTACGTGGTTCTCTACGCTTGATCTAAAAAGCGGATATTGGCAGGTGGAAATGGAAGAAGCTGATTAGGAGAAAACGGCCTTTACCACCGGGAAAGGATTTTGGCAGTTTGTGGTAATGCCATTCGGACTGCAACTTTTGAAAGGCTCATGGAACAAGTTTTAGTCGGCCTTCCATGGTTTGTTTGCCTGGTGTATCTAGACGATATAATTGTTCATGCCCAGTCCTTTCAGGCAGAGCTTGATCATTTGCGGGCAGTCTTTGATCGTTTACGTGATGCCAATTTGAAGATTAACTCTAAGAAATGTTACCTCTTCCAAACAGAAGTGAGTTACCTGGGTTATACAATTGGCGAAACGGTATTATGAGTGATCCCAGCAAGATTGAAGCAATCCAGTCATGGCCTGAGCCCCGAAATGTCGCAGAATTGAGAAGCTTCTTGGGTTTATGCTCACATAATTGTCGGTTTGTCAAGTCGTTCGCTGATAAAGTTCAGTCACTGAATCAACTTCTGAAGCAGGGAACACCATTCAAATGGACAGAAGAATGTCAAACTTCTTGGGAAACATTAAAGAGATGTTTAACTTCGACACCGGTATTGTCTTATCCATGTCCTGAAGAAGACCTTATTTTGGATAATGATGCTTCTAATGTTGGACTTGGAGCAGTACTCTTGCAAACACAAGACGGAGTGGAATGTGTAATAGGATATTATAGTCGAACGCTTAATAAGGCGGAGAGAAATTATTGTGCGACGCGGAAAGAGTTTCTTGCTGTTGTTTCTTCGGTGAAACATTTCTACCATTTCTTGTACGGACGGCATTTTGTTATAAGAACTGACCATTCAGCTATGCAATGGTTGGTTAGTTTCAAAGATGTTCAAGGACAATTAACACGATGGTTACAAAATCTGCAACAATATGATTTTACGATAGTACATCGAGCTGGTAAGGGTCACGCAAATGCGGATGCATTGTTAAGGAGACCTTGTGCAGAGTTTGAATGCCAGTATTGCGAGGAAGTAGAAGATGCTATTAAATCGCCCGAATCGATTCCTTGGAAGAAAACCATCCTGAGGAGGAGAGTTCACGCCTGGCAACGCTGACGCCTCAGTTTGAGCTTTCAAATGGAGATAACATTGTTCCTGATACGATCAAGAAGCTGCAAGCAAAAGGTGCCGATATTGGATCTATATTGAAGTGGTTAAATGAAGATACAAGTCGTCCGGAGTGGCCAATCGTGGCACCATGTAGCGAAGTGACAAAAACTCTGTGGGCGCAGTGGGATAGTTTATGCATTCATGGCGGGTGTGTTTGTAGAGTGTGGGAAAATACTTCATCTTCAGCTTTTCATTATCAACTGCTTGTTCCAAGGGATATGAGGAAAGAAATCTTGATGGAGCTACATGGAACTCAAACAACAGGACATTTTGGAATAAATGAGACGATTCAACGACTTAAACAACGATTTTATTGGCCTCGGTGTCAAACGGATGTAAAAACCTGGATAAAAGAGTGCGACGCATGCTTGTCAAGAAAAGGACCTCGGAATAAGCAGAAAGCTCCTCTTCAGTTGTATACAGTCGGTGCTCCTATGGAACGAATTGCCATCGGTATTATGAGTCCCTTACCTGTTTCCAAGAATGGTAATAAATATTTGCTAGTAAAAATGGACTATTTTTCGAAATGGCCGGAAGTCTACCCCCTGCCGAATCAAGAAGCTAGAACTGTAGCTCAAGAGTTTTTTTACAGATTCGGATGGAATTGCACTCTGATCAAGGTCGAAATTTCGAGTCGGAATTAATGAAGGAGGTATGCGCGATTCTGGGTATTCATAAAACAGGAACAACTCCATATCATCCCCAATCAGATGGGATGGTTGAACGATTTAACCGTACATTAGCAGCACAGTTATCTTTGTTCGTAAGCGAGAACCATACTGATTGAGACGAACATTTGTCTACCGTTTTATTAGCGCACAGAACAGCGGTCCATAAATCAACCGGAGAGACGCCAGCCAAAATGATGATGGGACATGAACTTCGACTTCCCGTTGATGTGATATTTGGAAAGCCACCAGATGAAGATACTCCAGAACATGGAACTTAGTATGGGAAGTTGCTAAGTGATAGTTTGGAACGTGCTCATCAGTTTGCTCGAAGTCAACTTTTTTAAAAAGTCTGGACACAAAATGAAGCAGCAATACGATAGTCATGCGTCAAACACTCGTTTTGAAAAGGGAGATAATGTCCGCAAGCTACAGCGGTACTGGAAAGGACCTTATTCAGTACTGAAACGAATAAATGACCTTGCGTACAAGATACAGTCGGGACTACGCTCTAAACCAATGATCATACATCGAAATCGGTTATGGAAATACAACGGTAATAAACCTCAGACGTGATTAGGTAGTTGTAGACAAGATGAAGCTGATTCTGAAGTTGAACATTTATCTAGTAACAGACAAAGGCGAGCACCGGATAGGTTAAATTTATAAGGTCCTTCGGACGAAGTCATATCTAAGGGGAGTAATGTGATCATTCCTGCATTGGTGTGTCTAATTTGAATAAGTACATTAATATGTAAATGAAAACTACTGTATATACTGCGGACAAAATATCTAAATGTATCAATCGAGTTTATGCGCTATAAATTTATGTTATGTGCAGTACATTGATGTTATGTGCAAATACATCAATGTCATAAACCAATACAACTAAAAGATAAACGATACAACTAAAAGATAAACCGATATGACTAAAAGATAAACCGATACAACCAAAAGATAAACCGATACAACTAAAAATGAGGAAACGGAAGTAAATACAAATAAAAGATGAGGAAACGGAAGTAAATACAACTAAAAGATGAGGAAGCGGAAGTAAATCGTAAAAACAGAAGTTGAGCGACGCGCCGACATACAACAATGGCGTCTCTTGGACCACGCATTTGGCTTCCTAATACAGAAAACTTTTTTCGTGAATTGGTTGATTTAATAAGAAATGCTCAAATGCTGAACAAAGTCGCACTCATTGTAGCCTGCGTGCAGTCCCAGACTCCAAAGGAAGTAGTTCCTTTGGAGTCTGGGACTGCACGCAGGCTACACTCATTGTGACTCGCCAGACTTTTATTGTCGTAGATTAGAAGAGTATGAACGCACATTGAGTGTTTTAACAATAAGAATCACCGAATCATACAGACATTATTTATACACAGACGCATTATTTGGTACAGACGAATTCTGAGTACGTGGTATTCGGAAACGAGAATTCAGTTCTTCGGGTAACGATGTGAACCGCTGCACTGAACCACCTTGTGATACTGCGTTTTCTTCGCCCGTTTGCGAAGGATGCTGTAAATTGGTCACCGCGCTTAAGATCGACTGAACAAAATCCTGAACATTTGGTATTCTACTCTGTCTCTCTTCTGCCATGTTTTTTAATATGTATTCACTAGCTTGGCGCCACTTGGCACGCACGATTTTGCCGAGTCGCGTTACTTCCGTTTTTTCCAAGTTACTTCCGCTTCCTCATCTTTTGGTTGTATCGGTTTATCTTTTAGTTGTATCGGTTTATGATAGTGATGTATTTGTACATAACATCAATGTATAGCACATAACATCAATTTATAGCGCATAAACTCGATGATACATTTCAGGGGCCCGTTGTATAAAACTCTTAATCACTTTTTTAATCACTATTTTGTAGTTAAATAGTGATTAACTCCATAGACGGATTTTCATATTTTTTACTGGGGTGGTGCCAGAAATTTTAGGGGGGTGAGCCGTGAGCAGGTGACTGAAGCAACACAAAGTGTCACCAAACCCCAGTAAGGTCTATATTCTAGGGGTGGAGCACTAGAGCCGCAAGGGGGAGTTTAGAGAGCAGAAAACAAAGTATC
The DNA here is from genome assembly GCA_902702795.2 of Paramuricea clavata. NCBI lineage: Eukaryota > Metazoa > Cnidaria > Anthozoa > Malacalcyonacea > Plexauridae > Paramuricea > Paramuricea clavata. The sequence continues at coordinate 2,375 of CACRXK020004588.1, read as the reverse complement.
CCTGGAAAAATTTGAAAAAAATCATGATTTCTAGCTTCGAAAAAAAGTTTTTTGAAGAGTGTCATATCAATGGATTTGGCATGTCCGATTGTCTGTTGAGACTTGAGAGAGTTAAAGTTAAATGAACCTCTAACAGTGTTAAACCCAATAGGCCACTACACAATATGCTTTTACTTTTATAAAGTCATTAACATTGTACGTGTCATTTGAATCAGAGTACAATTTATGATGCAACTCCGATGTAAATAATATTTGGGGCGTAAAGATTAAATCTAGGCAAGTCTATTTCCTAAAAGAATTAAAAACTAAAAATAATGTTCGTAAAAATTCGAAACGTTCCTTGCAAGCAAGCTATTTGCATGACAAGGCACTACAAACTTTATTCAGGGGAGATAATAGAGTTTCAAAACTTTACAATTGCTCCAGTGAATGCAAGCGAGGAGCGATTAGTTTCAGAGTGTTGCACTGTCTTTTTCTATATGAGTGTACTCCTACATTTATTTTGTACCATCAACACTCTGCACGTTGGAGTGGACTATTTAATTATTTTTTATTATGCCGAATATTGGGGGGGGGGGTTGAAAATATTTTTGGAGGGGTGGACATTTTGTTTGAGGGGGTTATAGCTAATATTGGAGGGGTAGCACCCCCCTGCACCCCCCCACAAAATCCGTCTATGATTAACTCTCAAATACGCGCTTCTTATTGGATGACATTTCCACTTAACTATGATTAACTTTAATCACTTTTTTATACAACCGGCCCCAGATATTTTGTCCGCTAAAAAACTTCATATGAAAGCGAAGTGTTTCTGATTATAAGACAAATACACATATAACAGTACTAACTAGGATATAAATCAAACTCAGTCAAATTTTGAAGGAAGTCATAATTTCATTCATTTACAGCATGAAAATTACAATCAGCTAGGGCCTAGCGAAATTTGAAGATCTTTGCAATTGTGTTCAGAGTATTAAGTTCGATCCATATTATCCTCATGGCGGATTTGTCTGACGGCACCAGGAGCTGTCATACCCTTTTGCGATGCTCCTTTGTTTGAGCCCATTTGCAGTCCAATTACGTTCTGACCAGCTTTCATTTGCTCGTCGGTAAAATCTCGAACATTTGGCGTGGATTCACCTCCTGTCACCTAGCGACAAAATAAATGATGTATACATTTCAGTCAAAAAAATCTCTTCACTATAAAATACATTCGTTTAGCTTTTAGTAAGTAACATTTTTACATTCAATATGAAATGTTTATTTATAAAATCAACATTCAGTCTGGAAATTATTTATAGCATAATTAGTGCGTTCCGATTTGATTGACAGGCGTATGGATTTCGACCAATGGGAATTTTGCGTTGTGTGGGCAACGCTTATTTCGTTTCTTGATGTGTTGTCGGCAGTCCCTCCTTTCCTTTCGCATGCCCGGAAATCTAAACCCGCGGAAAGGAGGGATCGCTCGAAGTCTAAAATATATACTGTTGTCACTGTTAGTATGTTATTTTGCATTTTGTGAGCTTTGACTTAATGTAAAATTTAACAGAAACCCTTCGTAAAATGTTTTGAAATGTTCATTCAACTATATAAAACTGTTTGTGCCGATGAACTGTTTAACTTAATAAACAAACTATAAGTTCAAATGATTGGGTAATTCAGTTCAGTTCGGTCTTGAAATGTATTTGCTATCCTTTACATTTTAACTTTTTTTCTTAAATTAAACAGGGTAATTTAGCAAACGTACAGCTACATTGAAAACGAAAGTAGTGCATTTTTTAGGGGGAAAATACGTTGGCTCGCCATTGACTCGGGGATAAAGCAATGTTCAAGACGCAGTCGAACCTGTTGCAGTATTAACCAGTGAAATGAATATAACTGGAACGCTACCCGTCCAACCGGAATTTGAAGCCAAACTCGAAGGCCAGTCCTAGTCTTTTCGTCCCAGTCTTTTCACGCATCAATCAGTCAATCATGATTTAAACACGCGTGTCCAGGGGTCAGATTTGGCTTCAAGAAAAAGATAGGCAGTTTATCTGAAGGTATAGAGTTACAGTTATATTCATTTCACTGGTATTAACAGGCACTCCATGTAGCGGACATCTCAAGCTAACGTAATAATTGTCGGTCATTCGAAACGTTCCAAGTCGTTGGTGTCCGTTAACCGGAAGTTCGACTGTATGTCAAATTTACATCTGTGATAGTACACACAAAGATTATAATTTCTACATATTTACCTTTCTTTTGAGCGATAGAATGCTATCGATGACCTAGTAAGTTGTGAAAAGAAGATTTTTACTGCATGCATTCATGTACACCGACACCCTAATGCTTTGGAGAATTCTGTTGGACAGGGGCCCATTCGGCGGGGGGGG
>CACRXK020004587.1:0-31048 GCA_902702795.2 Paramuricea clavata | reverse complement strand
GGTAATTTTGCACTCTCAAGAATAACTTCACTTTCCTTCATAAACTTCTCCAACTTATCAATGTTATTTCCCGTTTGCATGATATTGTCCACATACGTATTTTCTCTAAGGGCAGTCACTGTTTCCTCTAATTCTGGTGATTGCTGGTCGTAGTGGTATTCTAATGTAGCACCGAGTAAGAATGGGCTGGCTTCAACCCCGAATGGAACTCTGGCGAACCGAAAATGTTCCTCTTTTTCGTCACGCTCGAAGAGAAATCTGAAGGCATCTCTGTCTTCTTCTTTGATTGCTATCTGTAAAAAGCCTTTTTGAATGTCTGCAAGAAGCAGATTTGACGACATTCTTGCTCTCACCATAATATCCCACAATAACGGTTGGAGGGGAGGCCCAGTAAACATACAATTGTTAATACTGGATGCTAGTGGATGGGGTTTGGAGCTCGCATCAAAGACCATTCTCACTTTCGTTGTCGCTGCATCTTGCCTTACGACTGGCTTATGTGGCATGTAGTACACTCGCTCTCCTGACGGCTCGTCTGGGGCTTTCTCAATCACACCGCTTGCTAGTTGATCATCGATAATCTTCTCATATTCTTGCTTCAGGTTTTCGTCTTTCACTAACTTTTTTGTTCACGTTGAACAGTCGTCTTCTGCTTGGCTGTTCGTTTGTAGTTGTCAACTTACTCCCTGGAATCCATGGTATGCTAACTTGGTATCTGCCATCTTCTTGTCTGGTTATGTTCTCTCGAAACTCAGCAAGCACTTGCATTTGATCATTTTCACCACGGTCTTCAACTCCAAGAACATCAAGACTATATAACTGTTCGTAATCGTAAATTTCTCTAGTGAACATACAGGCATCGCTCGAATAATCCTCACCACCATGTATGACCCATCTGAATGTTGTCTCCTCCACAAGGGGATCTCCGGGATTTCCTTTGTAAACTTTCTCAGTTCGGATCCTGCTGTATGTGCCATCACCGAGTATGAGATGAATAGGATGTTCCCCTTTGGCGGTCATATAAAATCTTTTGTCTTGAGTATGGGTGTACTTCATCTTGAGTTCATTCATATCTGGTCTCTTAACTGTGGTAAAATCTTGACGTCTGGAACCAGTCAGTTCGATTTCTTCCTGTACTTTCCCATCAAGAGAAGTTATGGTTGTTTGGAAAATAGGCATGGATTGAGTAGAGGTACCATTCACGGTTATCATCTCGCGGGATGATGTGTTGGATTCAAATTGAGTTTCTTCACAGCCTCGCGTGAAATGAAGTTTCGACTCGAGCCAGTGTCGAGGTATGCCCACAGGGTCTGTCCTTTTATATTGACAGGTATAATGGCTGGAAGCGATTTCTCCTCGGTTAATGTGGTAAATCCAGTTAATGATGTCTTGTTCTCTTGGTTGTCTTCATTCTTATCACACAGGCTTGTGTGATGTTTGGCATTACACTTCAGGCAACCACGACTTCGGCATTGATTTCCCCTGTGCCCTGTGCGACCACAGTTAAAACACAGATTCTTCTCAGCGAAGAATTTCTTTCGGTCGGCCAATCGTTTCACTGTTTTGCATTGATCACTCCAGTGTTCATTGTTCGCGCAAAAAACACAGTGAGGTTTTGGGGGTCCTGATGTCTTTTGATACCAGTGTCCTTCTGGTTTCTTGTATCTGGTTTCTTTCTGATTGCTCGCATCATCCACTTTATTCCGTCGAAGCCACTTTTGCAAATTCTTTATTAGTACTTCCATGGACCATTCTTCCCAGTCATCGTCCGCTCGAACCAAGTCGGGTTTTATGTGGGGCAACTTGTTGATTGTAGTCATAACAAATCCAGAAAGTTTTTCACTTTCTCCCAGAGTTTGAAGTGCATCGAAATTCTTGCTTAATTTCTCATAGAAATCTTGAACTTTTTCATAATTATGTCCTCTTACTGGAGTTAAGTTAATTATGGCATCCATATGGGCATTGATAACATGTTTGGGGTGACGATACTCGCTTTTTAATCTCTCCCATGCAATCTTGTAACCGACTTCACCTGGTTTCAAATTAGCAATCTTTTCCCTCACCTTTGGACTCACCATTTCCAATAAAAACCCGTATTTTTCTTCGGCTGTACTCGCTTTTTCGTGAACAAGTGTCAAAAACATGTTCTCAAATCGCACCCAATCTGTGGGGGTCCCATTAAACGGTGTTATTTTTAACTTTGGTAATTTCGCTGCAGATGAACGAGCGGTCTTTTCTATTTCTATCTTTCTCTGAGTCATGCGTAATTCAGCTTCGTGCCTTTCTTGCCATAATTGTCGTTCGCGTTCCTCTTGTGCTTTGCGAATTTCAGCTCGTCGTTGTTCTTCTTGTTGAAATTGTTTATCTTTCAATTCTAGCCGTCGTAATTCAGCTTCGTCATAAGCTTTTTCTTGTTTTTCCTTTAGGTGTTGTGATATTTTCTCTTTGTCTTCGATCAGCGCTGAATATTTAGCTCTTGTTTCCTTTTTCCACTGTCTAACTGGTTTTTTCAACTCTTCTGTTTGTGAAATTAGCTCCGATATTTTGACGATTATTTTCCCAGCACGATTGTTTATAGCTTCCATTTCACCGTAATCTTTCGCTTGAATAATTTCATTTGTTTCTTCTAGTTTCCTGGCCATACCAATACATATGCCCACATTCAAATAACTCAAAAGTTATCCCCATATACTAATAAAGAAGGGTCTTGCAGTCCACCAACCTTGAGAGTTTGATTGCCTTTTAGTATATGCAGGTTTGCTAAAGGTTGACAGTGAGATTGAAAATTATTGGAGTGTAAAAACCTTATATCATGGTCTGTGGGCAATAGAAATAATTTCTCGGGTTAGGTACAAAAGCGCTTATGGCGTTTGTGAATATGGTAGATCCTGTACTAAGACTACAGCAATAAACTGCATCAACAACTGTACCAGCCGTCACAGAATATTGTTGTTGCAGACAAACACACTGTCAAATCAAGAAATAGGTTGGGGGTTAGGCAGTTCATGAAAGCTAGATGACCTACTATGTGGGGAATAAATCTGTGGGTTGCTGCAGACAATCTAATGGTTATATTGCGACTTTGAAATTTATACAGGAAGAAGTCCAGATATTCATCCCAACAGATTTGGGTATGATGTGGTGATCTGATATCAGTTTGGTTACAGTCTTAGGTCTTTTGTAGTACACTATAAAGGAAATATTTTCACCACATAATCCAATTATGTGCTTTGGCAAACATTACTGCCTTGGAAAACATTACTTTTTTATAACTACTAATTATGATGATGCCAGCCCAACAACACTTGGTCATGCTAGTTGCAAATATTTTCATGTTCTAGATTGTGAAAACAATCAATTTCTAAACAAATGAGTAGTGATTATTTCAAATTTGAATAGCATGACCAAATTTTGAGGCTGGTTATGCCACTAATAACTAAAGTCAATGGTTTAATGATTATCTAAGAATGTATGTAGTAATTGTAGAAATAAAGGCATTTTGCTAATCATGATTTGAGTGTTCTTTTGTGGGTATCACAGACTTATTTTGGTGGTATACTATCTTTGGAGAGTAAGAAATATTGGAATATTTCAATAAAAATATTTCTATTTACGCTACATGGATGAAACTTCGGGTACTTGTAGATCATAACCGTGTCTTTCAGTCATATTCATAATTTTTTTTGACATATTTGAAATTTGAACCGCTAATACATTTGCAAATTATGCAAATTTATGCAAGTAAATCGTTAACCAAGCTCCGGATGAAATCGTTGGAAAGCAGAAGTCCTCCTCTTTCGAACGATGCAATTTCTGTTTCTGTGCGATGTATAGTTTGAGTGATATAAGCGTTTGAAACAACACCACTCGAAATTGCTACTTTTCGACCGGATGGGAATGAGTTAAAGATAAAAGAGACCTCAACGCTACACAAGCAATCAGCCTTTTTATGCAAGCTATTTTGGACCTTGGGCAACTGCAAACTTATAAGGAAGGGATAAAAGAAGATGTTGTAATTGGATGGTTACAAGGTAGCAAATGAGATGCATTCTCACTACCTGAACTTCAGAAGCTCATGGAAAATACACGAACATATTCTGCTGGTTCTAAGCAAATTGAAGATAAAGGGTCTCAGGGTTGGTGGTCAATACTGCTACGACAAGCAATTAATTTGGAGTATGTAGACATTAAATTTAACATTACGAGATGCAAATCATTTACCAGAGTATGGAGGCAGTACAGAGTTACCGAGAAAGGAAAGCAGTTTTTAGATGCTCCACACAATGTCTTCATTCTGAATCCAGCAAAAAATCCACTAAGTGACAAAATAAAGCGAAAGGAGAATGCAACCCGAAAAAGAAGCGGAAGAGGGCATCATCATCCAAAAATAAAGGAATAATGCCTCAATAAATCGGAGAATTGGGTCAAATTAACAAGTATGGACCAATATGAATTCCCAGGATTCGAGTCAGGCACACAGAATTTGCAAACAAGCTTTTCATTCCGTGGATGATTGTAGAAAGCTGACTTTTGCAGCAAATACTCTGCCCCATTTTATTTGGGAGGATAATCAGTTGTCGAAACGAGGAACGCAAACAACGAAGCACAGCATAAATACAGACGGTGTGGATACCTTACTGAATGTGAGACGAGGACCTTGTGAAGGTGTTAAAAAGTGCACTGGTCCTGACAGTGCCTACGCTGTGTCAAACAGACAAAAACTTAATCGATGCATACAGCACAAAGGTAACTTTTCTCTAGTTTCAACTAGACCATGTCCTGAGCACATGGTTTACATATGGCTGTGTAGCGACGATGGAAGGTGATGGGTTGGTATTGTACCAGGCACTCAACATAATCACGATAAACCAGCTCCGCATGTCATGTCAAGCAAAGTCAAAGAGGACATTCAAAGGGTTGTATCTAACGATAGTAGTAAAACTACTAAGGATATTATGAAAGGACTTGGAATTGGTTATGTTCCCGCCGAAGCTAGTGCACCTGCAGCTGATCGTGTCAGGAAGGAAAGGAAAATGGCACTTGGCAAGTTGATGTCTGTTCATAAAGAACTATGCCCACTAGATGAGGTTCTTTGTTTTGACAAAATTCGAAAGAAAGTGGAAAGCAAACAGTTGTACGATGACAGCACAAATATCAGCAAACAAGTGAACCGAATGATGGGACAATACCAAATGGAAGGATGCAAATACATTTTCTCACCCAGTAGGAAGTACGCTTTTCTCTATGGCTCCATTTCAGTCAGCTCTTTTGAGTACAGTGGAGGACTTGCTCATGGATGTGACTGACACGGGAAACAAGTCTTTTCCATACCTTTTGAACGTTGTAACTTTAAATGAACAAACGTGTGTGTATAACGCGGTATCACGAGTGCTATGCAGCAGACATGACAGCAAAAGTTATGCAAATTCAATAACAAAAATTTTTGAAAAGGTTACAAAAGATCACGCTCATTTTTCGAATGGCCATAATTTAAGGTCTATTCTTGTGGATTTCGATGATGCTCAATATAAGGGATTGCAACAATGCTTGGGCGGAGAGCTAGCAAAAAAAGTAATCCAGGGATGCAGTGTCCACTGGCAACGGTCAGTTAACCGAGTATGTAAACTGGCTTACCAGAGTGAAGATGAAATTTGTGTGTTCAAAGCTTTAGCTAAGAAAATTGAAGAAGAGCAAAACAAAGATAACGTTTTGCTCATTTTCGACGTGCTTTCAGGATCTAGAACATTACAAGATGCAAGGCAGTTTGTCAAAGAAGACCTACTATCAGAACTTAACAAAATTGACAACCATAATTGGACAAGACTTAAGCACTGGAGTAAATGGTGGTGTCAGGTGAATCATCTTACAATGTTTACAAGGGCGTTTATGGAAATGAAAGAGAAAGATTGGGAACAAGGGCCATGTTCCACAAATCCAGTCGAGTCTTTGAACAGACAATCTTTACAGGAAGATTGTACTATTATTCAAGCTTTGATGGAAAACATTTACCTCGAAGATCGCCTACATGCTGTAAAAACAGCAGCTTGCAAAGATAACGTAACAACATCATACAAAGCATCACCTATTAAACCGAAAAACAAACGAAAGCGCACAAGTGTTGGTAATTCAAAAGATGAAGGTCCACCAGATAAACGCAGACATCTGCTTTCCAATAAAAGGATGCCGAGTGGACGAACTTTGATCAATCATCTCATTGAGGTGGAATATGACGAAAAGGACAAATCAGGAAAGGTAACAAAGTATTGGGGTTGGTGTAAGGGACAGATAATGGCGTATCGAAAGAATGCAGGGTACTTGGTTTTATTTATTTATTTATTTACTAGCTTTGTCATAAATGACTGGTGATCCCTACAGGGCTTATTGCCCCATTCACAGGGTCCCTTAAACTAAACATTTACTTCAATTACAACACATTTTATCTACAAGGCTCGACAAAGGACGACACAAGTGACATTTAACACGGACAGTTTTAAACGATTGTGGTACATTAATGTCGTATATAAGTTCAGTCATTTCGTGATAATATTACAACAAGTATGATTTGAATTGGCCAATTGTGATGTCAGCGTTACGGATATAAGATGGCAAGCAATTATATGTTCTAGGAGCTCTATTAAAATAGCTATTTTGAAAAGTTAAAGTGTTTACTCCAGGAATGTTAGTTCAAATACTTTTAGTTGAATTGTGTCTTGTGACACGACCACTAGACTTCACAACAATGTTTGGATCATTTGACTTCAGAGCTTTGAAGAAATATACTCTACGTGGTACTCATGCCAGTAGCACAAAGGCAGTAAGCCTGTTAATAGCAGCCGATCTTTATAATTGGTTTCAGACTGAAACAATAAGGATAATATAAACCTTGTTGGATGCTGTTGTACTTTCTCGAGATCAAGGATACATGCTACAGATTGTGGTGACCAGACTTGTGAGCTATACACGAAGTGACTTCGAACTAATGTTTTATACAGTGCTGTTCTTATACGTGGAACGCGAATGTTGGTTGAAGTCCTTCTTATGAATCCCAGCATTCTGTTGGCCTTTGTACATACAGCATTAACTTGTTAAATTTGCAGATATAATAGACAGTAATGGAAATGTTGCTGAAGGGTGGTTGGACTGGATAGAAGATTTAGAGAGTAATGACGTCCGTCTAATAGATCAGTGAATTAGCATTTGCATGTTAACAGTTTGGTAGTTGAGTTGACATTCTATTTTCCTGTTAAACAAAGTATTTAAAAAATGAAGGCGTTCCCCAGTTTTACATGCAAGAACCCTGAATCCAGGCACTCAGGTATATATTATACCCTATGCACTATATTTTCTTGGAGATAAACTTAATCTGCATGGTGTTTTTACCTGTTAAATTTACTGGAAGTAACTTCAAATATAGCATTTTTGTCGCAATAAACTGATTAGCATTGCCTTACTCAATATCACTTTTGTTTAATTTATTAAAGGTCCAGACACACCGGACGCGATTCAACCATGTGATTTTTCGATTTTCACTGACCGATAACTTTCATCCTAGTTTAAATTTTCCAAATGTTTAGAAGCGTTATAACATTTTGAGTTATTTGGTCTACAAATCTTTTAAAATTTGCTCTCATTGGCTGTTTTATTAACTTTCAAAAACTAAAAAATCGCATTGCGTTGTCAAATCGCGTTCTGACCTTAACATGCAGCCAAAAGGGACATCAAGGTGAAGTTTTTCTCCAAGAAAATATATTGCATTTTGTCTTACAAAAGTGTACTGAATACAGCGAAACCCAGCATAAAAGAACTAGTGGGTTAAGAATTATGCAATCACTTAGAGATTTAAAACTGTAGCATCCAAAGAACTACGCACACCACACACTTTTTACAGGTAAACTATGTGAAGCGTTCCTCTTCTGAGTTCCTAAGTTGATTGCAATTTTCGTATTATTTAGCGAATTTGAAAAACTCACTTGCAAATCCCTGGAAATTTTCCTTAGTTCCTGATAGAAGCTCTTAACTTCCTGTTACAAGTTGCAATTGGCGAACAAAAATAATCCACCAGTGATAACGCTCAGAACAGAACAGGAATTTTGAAAGGAACTTTATTTGCGTTGGAATATTGCAACGGCCGACAGGAAAATTGCAAATTCCCTTGAGGGATTTGCGAAGATTTTTCAAATTTGCAAATCTAATTTTGAAAGTTCCAAATGAGTTAGGAACACAAAAGAGGAATGCTTCACATAGTTTACCTGTAACAGTAACACTCATCCCTATAAAGGGTGTCTAAAAAAAAACGCTACGTAATTTTATATTTCGCTAATTTGTTTTGCTTCCCCTTACGCCGTAGTTTAACTGCCATGGCGTTGAGTTTGTCTAAGGTACCTATCTATTATGCACCTTTTCCTTTATTTCTTAGAATGACATTGCTGCATTGCTTGAACGGATAAAAACTTTAGAGAGTTTCAGCCAGATGTCCCATCAGTCATTTATTACGCTTGTCTCAATATGGTTTAAGTAGTGCATCTGATTTTGACAAATACCACACCCTCAATTTAGCCAAAGCAAGCAGCAAGAGAAGCTCACCGCGTTCATGACTCGAAGGCATCGTTTTTGGATGCATCCATTCAGACATTGCGGTCTCATGTTTCCATCTCCCTTGACAAGTTTCAAGCCTATTTCACTGCTTTATTTTCTAACAAAGATTATACCAAGATTCTTGAGTGTATTGCTCGTGTTGATAAAAGTGTTCCAGACAAAGGCACCGGCTTCTCGTTCCCCTGTTGAAAGGTCATATTCCCCTCGTCCTGCCTGCCGTGGTCGTGTCGTGTGTTTCCATTGTGGCATTCCTGGCCATATAGCCCCAAACTGCTTCAGACGTCGCAGTGAGTCTGGTTGGCAGAGCAATGCTCCCTTCGGTCTGTACTTTGCACCATATCCGAGATTGTTAGGACAATCCCAACAGGACCAATCATCAAACAATTCGCCACGGGGTTAGCATGTTTCTATGACAAACGTTTGATCACGTTGTTGTGCACATTCTTACATTGTTATACATTTGCATAACTCGTTAATAAAATTTGTTCTCTGCATTTTTGTTTTTGTTTGTTTCTTTTTCTCCCCCCCCCCCTCTCTTCTGAAAGGTTGTCTTGCCTTTACTTGGGTGCCTTTTCTTTTTGACTGTTTGGAACAGGAATCCAATTCCTGCTCGGATTACCGGGACTCAAAACTGTCATCCCCTGGGTTCTGCATTCATATTCTCTCTCTTACGTTCATCTTTGTTCTTTCTTCTAACCTTCCGCCAAAAACGTACGTCTCGAATCTGTATTTCCCTTGTGGGAACCTGATTTTCTCTACATGATATAAAGCCTCCACCTCCACGTTGGGTTTGTTTTGACGGATCGGACCCCGATAAATCCACTGGGATGACAGAGAATAAGGCCCATATACCCAAGCAGTTTCTTCAACATGTTCTTCGTGGCGAACAACTTGCTGATGTTACTCTTTAAGAATTTTATCCTGGCATTTCCTTATACAGAACTTTTGAAGGGAAATCACCCGATTATTAGGTGTTTGAGTTTTGGTGTTTTGGGTTTCCTTGCGTTTGAGTGTTGGGTTTTCTTTGAGTTTTGGAGATTTTCTGTGAGTTGGGTTATCCATGAGTCTTGAGGCATGCATCCCGATGTGGCCGCCAGACTCCATAACTCAAAGGAGTACGGGTAGGACCGGTGTAAATAGGATATATATATGAGTCACACCCAGATATATGAGTCACACCCACTTTAGGTCAAGTGTCAGTTTGCTGAAGCAGGCTTTGTAGAACAACCGGTCTCAGAACATACTTAAATAATATACCTTGCTTTGTATGTTCTCGGCATTACCTGTACTCCGCATCCTTCGGCCACTTCTTGTTTCCCACCCTTCCCACCTCGGGACATTTCTTATATGCATCACCAAACAAGTGGCTGCCAGACTCCATAACTCAAAGGAGTACGGGTAGGACCGGTGTAAATAAGGATACTGTTAAAAACAACCTGTATATATGCATTATGATGTCACAAGGCTTGATGCCTGCAAGGAATGCTGGTCTTAATAGTTATCACCCGGGAAAATGAAACAATTCAAAATGGCCACCATCAAGATTTTCCCTGGCGATGACTAATAAGACCAACATTTCTTGTGGGCATCAAGCCTTGTGACTTCATTATGCAGAAGGTCTATTGTATGCATATAATGACCTTCTCATGTTCAGCCAGTTAATGACCTAAGTTGCTAGGGTAGTTTCAAACTTAAAATACTTAATGCTTATGTAATACCTATATAATATTGTATGCCTATTGAAAACAATCTTTCACACTAACTTGATCGTGTTTGAATAGGTTTTATTGATTGAATTGTCATTTTAGTATCATTGTAAATACTATAAGTCAGTTGTTTTAAATGGAAACAAAAATTGCTATTCAGGTTACCAAAGATCGCAAGTTACCTTCAAGACTAATTGATTACAGAGCAGAAATGGAAGAGACTCAAACGGTCTTGGAAACTGTATTAGGCCAAAACGAAGATAAAGACCAGGAAATTCAACATATGCAAGAGGATTCTTTCCCTGATAAAGCTGAAGAAAGCCCCTCAGAAAAACAACCATGTTGTCAAGATATGACCCTGGATTGGTGATGATAACCAGAGCTCATCAGCAGAAAAGCTTTCTCAAGATAATCCAGCATTCATTCTTCAGGATAGCAATGACAACCCTATTACTGCAAACATCACAAAAATGCAAGAGAAACTAAGAAAATCAAATAAGAAGATTGAAACCCTGAAGAGGAAACTGAAAACATCACAACAATGGTCACAGCGCTTGAAGAAAAAGGTATTTTCCTTAAAGAAGTTGTGCATGAACTCTGGAAAAAAGATCTTATCTCAACAGACTGTGAGCACATGCTTAACCAGACATTCACAGGACTGCCACTAGCCATAACAAAAAGAATGGTGTAAAAAAATCAAAGAAAGGATGCGCATACTCTCCTGAATTGAAATAATTTGCATTAACACTATTCTATTCAGCAAAGGCATATTAATTCGTTTGGAAAACATTTAACCTTACCTTGCCCAGTCAATCACAAATTCGAAGATGGTACAGTAAAATTCCAGCTGATCCTGGATTCACCGAGCCAGCATTTAATGCTTTAAAGCTGAAGTCAGAAGAAGCAAAGAAACATGGAAAAGAATTAATGTGCTCCCTAATGTGAGATGAAAAAGCAAGTTGCATGGGATGGAAAAAGGTATCAAGGCTATGTAGACCTTGACAGTGGCACAGATGATGACACCCTACCCATTGCAAAGGATGCACTTGTTTTTATGGTTGTCAGCTTAGAGAACTCGTGGAAAGTAGCCATGTGGGTACTTTTTAGTTGACGGACTAAGTGGAAAGGTGCGGGCAAACCTTGTTAAAGTTTGTATCCAGCATCTTCATGATGCAGGACTCAAAGTCATCTCTCTCACATGTGATGGGCCATCATGCCATTTTAGTATGTTATCTGCTCTTGGAGCTTGTTTAAATCCTTTAAAGATGGCGACATACTTCATTCACCCACAAGATCGAAATCAGCGAATCTATGTCTTGCTGGACATCTGTCATATGCTGAAGCTTGTCAGAAATGCCCTCAAGTGTAGAGTGGGGGATATTCATTGACAAATATGGTGGAAAGATTGAATGGGAATATGTGATACAATTACAAAAGTTGCAAGATGAAGGCCTCAGGCTTGGAAATAAACTGAAGAAAGCACATATTAATTGGAAACAACAAAAGATGAAAGTGCATTTGGCTGCACAGTCTCTTAGTGCAAGTGTGGCAGATGCCATAGAATTTTGTGCCAATACATTAAAGATACCAGAATTTCAGGGATCTGAAGCAACAGTTACATTTATCCGAAATTTCAATCAACTGTTTGACATTCTTAACTCAAGAAACCCACTTGCCAAAGGCTATAAAGCCCCAATGAGTTTAACCAACAAGACCACATGGGATCCATTCCTTACTGATGTGTATGAATACATACTCGGATTGAAAAACACTTCTGGTCAACTAATGTGCAAGACAAAGCAGAAGACTGGATTTGTGGGATTTCTAGCCGGCATCAAGAGCATGAAGCAGATGTTTCATGACTTGGTCGAATCGGAACATGCCCCACTGAAGTATATACTTACTTACAAAATGAGTCAAGATCATTTAGAGTTGTTTTTCGGTGCAATTCGTGCTTGTGGTGGGTTCGACAACAATCCCACCACACAACAGTTTACCACAGCTTACAAGCGCTTGTTGCTGTGATGCCACACTGAACGAGAAAACGGTAACTGTGAGAAACGAGACCTAATAGAAATTCTTAGTGCCATTGGTGATTCATCCAAATGTAATTACATCTGCAACACATGTGCAGTTATGACCGCACCAGGTTTTTCTGTTTCCGGTTGATGGATTATCTGAGAGCCTATCGTTCTGACCACAGGACAAAGGAACACAGGCGTGGGGAAAGATATCTGGTAACTTGTTAAAAACAATTTTGGTTGTACACAAGAAGGTCAATTTTTCCCCCTTTCCTTGACAAAATGTTAACAGCAAAGTTTGCAGGAAAGATTGAAACAAGAAAAATATGAAAACTATATGTGAATCTGTTATGGTTAAAATTATGAGGTTGAGCATATTGATTGTGCAAAATGTTTAATGTCAAAGTTTGTGTTTTCTGTCAAACCTGAATACTAAAGCTGAACCCCTACACTGTACAAACAATGCATGGCAGGCAGCAGCATTGGTTCACAATTGCTTTGGCAATAGCGATGTAGTTTAGCAGTGAAAGCTTGCTCAAATCTGCAAAGTCACTGTCAGATTTGCCAAGTTTATCTGCACTTTCTAAATTCATGGCATGTGTGAAAACTGTGAAATGTGGACAACTATTCAAGAATTTCTCTAGATGGTTTGTGAGAAGAGAAAGAGTGGTGTTTAACTATTGTTTCAGATTCACTGGATTAGAATCAAAGAAATTTGCATAGAATTTTAGTTTCCTTATCCAAGAATCGCTAAGTATTGATGGAATTTCTGAACAAATTCAAGTTAAAATTTATGCTTTAGCATTTGTTGCACTTCAACTGCGAGATTCTACAGCAATTTACAGCAGAGTATCCATTGATACAGATTTAATTGAAACCATTAGATGTTAAATGCCAACAGTATTTCAATATAACTGTTTAAAAGCACATGGTTTGGTTTAGGACTGAACATGATGCAACGGTGTGAGGCCAAGCACATTAAATTGGCAAGATATATCCACAATACATGCAATGTCAAACCAACCTTAACAAAACATGTGGCAAGGAGGGTTTCATGTGCAACAGAGGATTATTACAATTGCGGAAACAAGAAATCGAGAGAACAGAGTAAATGGTATATCTGCAACAGCACAATTATGCAGCTAATCCGTCAGAGTGCTGTTAACCAAGAAGTTGTCAGTGACTTAAGAAAAATGTTAAACTGTTGTACAGTATATAAATATTATCTATACATATTATGTATTTGTGTCTGTTTTACAAATTTACATTAAAATGATGCCTTACAGCATCCTTCAATCAATTTATTATTTTATTTCATTTTGCTTGACAGTAAACATTTTGTACACACAAATCACATATATTTACTAGTGCTTCAGAAAATCAGTACATGCACCACCACCCAAAAAATCCCTCCCCCACAGAGATGTTTGGCATCCCTCCCCCCACACAATTTTTTTGTACCCCTCTGAAATTTAAATACATTGGATTGTAGTATCCATTTTTGGCACCACCCCAGAACAAAATCTGAAAATCAGTCTCTGGTTTCCCCCAGTCCAAGTAAGTATATGTTTTATATTTTATATGGCAATACACCCTTGCGATAATTATGTCATTAATTTGGCCTGGGAGCCTCGCTCTCATGAATCGTTAGCCAATCACCTTGTATAATTTACTAATGAGAGCGAGGCTCCAAGACCAAAAAGTATGTGTGACATAATTATCGAAGGGGCGCAATTTCAACTTCTGGGTGAAGCTACGTGCAAGCTTTCAAATTGATCAGCTACCGACTGGCTCACATCGCAAAATATTTCAGAAATTAGTTTAATTTGGTGGTTGTGGTGCATGTTGAACTCAGGTATTATATATTATTATTTGTTCATGGTGTTCTGAGAGCAGTCTCCACACCAGGCAGGCTGAAACTCAGCTTGATGTGGTGGGATTCGAACCTGTGACAATATAATTTGGTGTGCTAGTGGACTAGAACCTGCGACCTTTGGTTTGAGTGTGGAGTCTGCACTCTGTGTAGCATGAACAAATAACATATTTCAGAAATTGAAAAAAGATCCTCAAAAATATACTTAATAATTCCTAACTATTAAACAGACTGATTTTGTTGTCAGTGTTGAGTATATTCCACTTACTGTATGTAAAGTCTACTATCTGTACAGTGATAAATCTACAAAAACTGAACACAACAGATTCACAATTCCATTTAGCTATAAATATCTATTAGTCAATGTTGTGGTCAATGTTATTGGATCATATATGATTTTCAAAAAAAATGTGAAAACATACTTTATATCACACCAATCAGCTAATTAATATCCTATTTTAATGTATAAAGTTTAAAAAATCTTGTAAATAGACTAACTTTCCTTTAAACACTCTCACAATTGTATATATTTTCTTTATTATATTATGTACTATTTTTATGACATGAAATTATGCTAAGTAAAAAAAGTTTTGTTATAAACTAGGGGTCTTAAAATAAAAGCCCAAAAGGGTTTCTGAAATAGCTCTAACCCTACGTATATAGATTATAAAAATGTATATAGATAAATTTTATTGTACTTTGGAAAATTGGGTGAAATAAATTATTAATAATAATAATCCCATGTGGATATTATGGTATCTCATTGTGGTATCCCATAGTGAAAGGGGTGCACACAAACTGCGAGGCAATGGCAAGCCCGCGAGGCATACAAGGCATGCGACTGATGTGAGGAAGGCTGCGAGGCAATCTTGCGAGTACTGACGGGCCTTTTTTTCTACTGCCCCTGGACCGGTTTCCCTTGGTTTGAATGCATTTCCAAATTACCCAGAAATTCGTTTATAAAACCTTATCGAATTTGTATGAACGTAGTTTTTCAATTGACAGATGAACAACGCAAAATAGTTAATATTCCATAATTTTTAGTGAAGCTAGCTTGTCACTTGTTGAGCTATTGTCTAGGACTAGGTTAATGTTTACTTGTTGACGTTTTGACTGGAGACTCCAGTTATTTAAAGACTCTAGTTATTTAAAACTATAATGTATAGACAGAACTGTTTATTAAAACTAGAATGTCGTTCACAGTTGTCCGTTTGTCCAGCGTCAAGTTAAGTATATATGTTCAATATGTTAAATATCATCAAATTTTGGAATCAGTCATTGTGTCTGCCTCCCACTGGCACATCTGCCTCGCACTTTTTTTCATGCCTCGCACTTCTGCCTCGCATGTCTCGCACTTTTTTTCGTGCCTCGCATCGTGCCTCGCTGCCTCGCATCGTGCCTCGCATGCCTCGCTGCCTCGCACTATAGTAAAACTCTAGTGAAAGTGTACTGAAAGTACCTCTGAGTTTTTATAATATTTCAGTTTTAGTGGTTTATCACAGCTTATCACAACTCCCTTCTTGTGTGATTGGTAATTTCTTTCAGAACATATCTTCTTTGGGCAGGATCAGAATTTCAGCATTCATATAATCAAAAACAAAGCGGGCTTTCCTTATATTCTTCATCGAAATATCAACACACACACGTTTCTTTGTATGTATGGCCATAACAGTTTCTTTGGAAATATGCTTGCAAATAATCTCGCATATTTCGTTTGGGATGTCCATAGTAAAATCACCTCAACATGGTGAACAAATATTGGCCGATGATCACAGCTTCCAACAGATTTTAGATTGTATCTTCTGAAGGGCATTTATGACCATACTTCTACTGGCTACAAGGTGTTGAATGCTAGGTAATTTAACTGCAGGCTGCATGTATTTTGTCTCCAAGACCGCTTATGTCAGTTTCTGCTTCACAGTACAAATCACGAATGATGTGCTTCACAACTTTTTGTCTGGCAAAAATAGTCTTGTTTTTGCCAGTTAAATAGCATGTTTATCTCTTTCGTTGGTGGGCTATTTGTAAATAGACTACTGACACTGGAATTTGCCATTTTTAATATAAATAGAATGAGACTAAGCCACTGATCTTGCCGCCAGTGTGCTGGATACAATTCCTGGTGCAAATGGCAGCAAGACCAAGCCTTAGGAACATCCATGTACAAGGGTGATAATTGCTTGCCTAATGTGTTTCTGGAGTTACTGAAGCCAATATTTACCACTCTATGTGATACTAAACTGCTGGAAAGGTGTGTTCGAGGTACAACCCAAAATACTGAAAGTATCAATGCAGTAGTATGGGCATGGTGTCCTAAGCGCAAGCATCATGGGGCAAAGGTGGTCAAATGTGCTGCTGCATTGGCAGTTTGCCAAATGTAATACTTGTGTTTCACTGGATATTATGAAAAAATATCCTCGGGATCATGCTTTCAGCCATTCACGTTTTGCGGTTCACAATTTGTATTTTTGTCTGTTGCACCGCATAACACGTCATTTTCAGGTCAGTTTGAACACGCCTGAGCAGGCATCTTGTTAGATCTTAAATAGATATTTAATTCCTATTCATAGAAATATATACATATACATATGCCTCCAATATAAAGAAAGTTCAGACGAACCAGAACTTTGCTTGCAAAATCATCACAAAATCCAGGAATTATGACCACATAACTCCACTTTTATGTGAATTTAATTGTCTCACAGTAGACAAACTACTATATTTTAGAGACGCCAGTTTAACCTATAAATGTGTAAATAACCTAGCACCCGACTACCTTTTGTAATAAATTGATAAAAAGGTCATCAATCCACGACCGTAGGACTCGTACACACGACTCTCTTCAAATACCTCTATTTAAGACTGCAGCTGGCCAATGATCATTCGCATATAGAGCCGTCCATATTTGGAACAATTTAAACAAGAACGTTAAAAACTGGTCTTCTCTTAAAATTTTTAAGGTACCACTTAAAAAACATTTGCTTGCAAAAGATAACATTTAGTATAGCCAACTAAACATTGTATATAGTCGGTCTTTGATAATTGTTTAAACTTACATTTGTAACCTTAATTATTACTGCATGCATGTAACTGTAAATAATCTCTGAAAAACCCTTTTGGGGAGAAATTTATTAAATAGCTATTAAATAGTTATTTTAAAATATGTTTGCTATTATTTTTGGAGCTATTGTTAAAATAGCTAATAAATAGGAAACTAATTAGATCTTAAATAGCTATTTATTTCCTATTCATAGAAAGTTGTGACAAAGTTTGTTCAAACAGCTACTTAATTCCTTTTCATAGAATTATAGATTGCAAGTTTGTTCAAAATAGATTTTAAAAGAGTCAAGTGTATATACATATGTCCTTATACTGTATCACAATAAAGCAAACACTGTAACAAGCACAATTATTCCAAAATGTAACATACAGGGGGTATAAAAAAACTGAACAGATTTGAAATTGCTCTCAATTTTGCAAAACAGCTATTAGTATCCAGTTTTATATATATTTAGCTTTTTTTGGTACATATAATGTAGAATAATGAAAATAATTTTTCAAACTAAAATTTTGTAAATCAGGGGTGTCTATCTCTTCCAACAAAATAAAAATGGCTTGTGCACATGATTTAAAGAAAATATTTGCGAGCAAATAGGAATTTTATGCCTTCCGTCTCAGACTTTGGGGAGATAAGTCGGTTATTACAATTGATAAGCCGTGGTGTATTATATATTAAGCTGTCAGAGAGAGGAAATACCTAAGGTATTAGGTATATCTTGAACAGACTCGGTTATATGTAGATAACGATTACGAAAGGGTTATAACACATCCCTATGCTAAGTTCTAAGCATTCACATACAGCTTACTGTCAAAGGAACATCACCTATACTGAAGACTATTAAAAACTTGATAAAGTTTAATTAAGAGCAGTTTTGCTCTGTTATTTGATTATTCTTTCCAGGTAAGATCTGTATTTTAATTTCACATTATTACTGACACTGCGTTTTATGAACAGTTACGTTGCGCTTGTGTGATATATTTTGTCAGTCTCAAGTTAGCGCAACACTGACCATGCATTGCCTTCTGTCCCATTGTTTTGGGATTTTTATTTATTGACTTGGGCCCAATGCTTTGGGAATATTTTCCATATGTTTGGAGATTTATTTATATATTTGTAACCCATGTTTTTTTGGGCATGTTCTCCATCTTTTGGAGATTAATTTATGTACTTGTACCCCATGTTTTGGGGGAGTTCTCCATGTTTGTGGAGATTTATTTATTTACTTGTACCCCATGTTTTTGGGGATGTTCTCCATGTTTTTGGAGATTTATTTGATTAATTGTACCCCATGTTTTTGGGGATGTTCTCCATGTTTTTGGAGATTTATTTATCTACTTGTACCCCATGTTTTTGGGGATGTTCTCCATGTTTTTGGAGATTTATTTATATACTTGTACCCCATGTTTTTGGGGATGTTCTCCATGTTTTTGGAGATTTATTTGATTAATTGTACCCCATGTTTTTGGGGATGTTCTCCATGTTTTTGGAGATTTATTTATCTACTTGTACCCCATGTTTTTGGGGATGTTCTCCATGTTTTTTGAGATTTCTTTATATACTTGTACCCCATGTTTTTGGGGATGTTCTCCATGTTTTTGGAGATTTATTTAATTGATTGTACCCCATGTTTTTTGTGGATGTCCTTCATGTTTTTGGAGATTATTTGCAGTTTAAGTTATTTGGTCATCCAGGGCTTGTAATATGCGGCGACTCGAAAATGTCTGCCATACTTGCCCTGCGAAAAATTTTTAATTATCATCGTTTTTCATACGGCCCAACGATGATAGTATTTATACAGAAGTTGTACATAAATTGATAATATTTTATTCCATATATATTATTGTATTTTATACTGTTTTGCAAGTTTTCTTGTTACAGTATGCCACCACGTAAGCAACAACGCAAAAGAGCGGCAACAACAACGGGTGGTCCGTCTTCACGTCGTAGTCGTCGTGCTTCAACCCTCAACACCACCATAGCGACACAGAATGCTGCCCCAGCAGTTGATTTACCGCCATTGGCCACACCACAAACATCAACTCCTCCTGCTCCGTCCTCAGGGAATGTTCTGTCGCCCGAGATCCTTCAGACTCTGGTGTCAACCGTGGCTGCTGAAGTGACCAGGCAAATGGCTACGATTCTTCCAGCCCAAGTTTCCAGTCCAGTGCCAACTCCAGCAGTACCTGCTGTACCTGTGATGGCTACCGAACCGACACAGAGTCTGACATCGTCATCCAATGCAGCGGAAGTCAATAATTTGGTAACGGGGGCAATAGCTGCAGCACATGTTGGCATCTTGGGTGAGCCACAGTTATTGCTTACTATAATATCTTCTAGTACTGCGAGTTCTGTCGAACCTGCTAAATTGTTTCACTCAGCCGGTTTGGCTATTGACTCGCGGGTTTCGGCAAAACTCAAGGGTAAAATATGGGATGAGGAGTTTATCGATTTTGGTAGCTTGTTGAGTAATTCCGCCGATGGCAATGATAAGTATCAACTTTCATTTTTGAGTTCTAACGGTGGTCTACCTGCCTCTTTTTGTCTGGAACCTGCGGCCAAGCCTAAGAAAATCCTAAATATTGAAGCTTGGCTTCAGGCTTTTCACGTATTTGTGGGCGTTTACACTCAAAGATACCCAGTTGAGGCCCCCGCCTTAATGAAATATGGGTGGACTATTCAGGACTTGGTGGCTCACGGTCTGAATTGGCACTTTTACGACAAGAATTTTCGTTTTTTTAAGACAAACTCAACGTACTCTTGTTCCGTGGGGCTTGATTCACGGGGAACTGTGGTTGCGTTCACAGTATTCTATGACTAGAAAGTCATCAGGGCCCCAAGTGGGTCAGAATAATTTTGCTCCTAAGCCCCGGTCACCTAATACTGCTGTGCCTTGGGGTTATTGTTTTAAATTTCACCGTGGTCAATCGTGTACGGGCTGTGCATTTAAACACTTGTGTTTTAAATGCCAGGGTAATCACTGTGTCAGCCAGTGTGGTAATAATTTTCGTAGCTTTAACGGAAAATCACCCGCCAATACCGACCGCTCCGCCAAGTCAAGTACTATCAACGCCGGTAAAAATTCAGCCTCTAATTGAACTTTTGTCAGGTTGCGAGCCATCGATTATAAATACTTTAATTTCTGGTTTTTGGTTTGGGTTTCCTCTGCACTATCAGGGCGAAATCAAATCTATAGAGTAAAAAAATTTAACTTCAGCTTTACAATATCCAAAAATTGTGGACATGAAACTAGAAAAAGAATTGGCTGCCAACAGGTTAGCCAGCCCCTTTTCGTCGCCGCCATTTAATTCCTTTTGTGTTTCGCCTCTTGGCCTGGTCCCTAAGAAAACACCCGGCGAATTTCGTTTAATCCATCATTTATCCTTCCCTAAAGGTGTATCGGTTAATGATGGGATACCTTCAGAAAGTACAAGCGTACATTATGCTACTGTTTCTGATGCAATACGTGTAATAAAACGCGCTGGGCCAGGTTGTTTCATAGCGAAAACCGACATCAAGAACGCTTTTCGAATCATGCCAATACATTCTGAAGACTATCGTCTTTTAGGAATGAAATGGCGGGGGTTATATTATTTTGACCGTTGCATGCCAATGGGATGCTCCAGTTCATGCAAAACTTTTGAAATATTTAGTACAGCCATTGAATGGATTGCTCAACAAAAATTCAATATCGATAAACTCCTCCATCTTTTAGATGATTTTCTTTTAATTGCTGCCACTCATACCCAATGCCGGAGCAATTTGGATAGATTTCTAAATTTATGCGCCACACTCGGTATTCCTATTGCACCAGAGAAAACGTGCGGGCCTGCAATAACTCTTACATTTGCTGGTATTGAGTTAGACTCTATAAAATCGCAAGCGCGCTTGCCAGCAGATAAACTTGCAAAATGTGTCGACACTATTGAGTCTTTTCTTAACCGCAAAAAGGTTACCCTAAAAGACCTTCAATCTTTGATCGGCTTGTTAAATTTTGCTTGTTCCGTAATTGTGCCAGGTCGCGCATTTTTACGGCATTTCATTGACCTTACACAAGGCATTCAGAACCCGCGACATTTCATTCGTTTACGTCAGGCGGTCAAAGAGGATTTGAAAATTTGGCAAACATTCTTATCTTCTTTCAATGGCATTTCATTTTTCCTGGACAAAACTTGGTGAATTCCAACAAGCTTAATTTGTTTACAGACGCTTCAGGTTCGATTGGCTTTGGGGCCATATTTCGCACCGAATGGTGTTATGGCAAATGGCCGGCACATTGGTTACACCGTAATATCGCATTTCTAGAGTTCTATCCAATTGTTCTGAGCCTGTGCTAATGGGGACACAAAATGCGCAATCAGTCTATTTTACTATTTACTGACAATGAAGCTCTGGTTCATGTCATCAACAAAAAATCGTGCCGGGATAAGACATTAATGTGTTTTGTTTGTCAAATGGTTTTGGTTTGTTTACAAAACAACATAATGTTTAAGGCTAAGCATATTCCTGGTATTTATAACAAACTAGCCGATTGTTTATCTCGATTTCAGGTTACTGCCTTCCAACAATTAGCACCGGCCAACATGAACAGTCTTCCCACAGACATCCCCCTTCATCTACAACCTCAAAACTGGTGGATATAGTAACTCATTTGACTAAATCAAGTTTACAGCAATCATCTATTCCTACTTATACTAGGGCATAGAAACTATTTGCTCAATTTTTCAGACAGCTCGTTTTAGCATGCCTATTTCGCCCGCAACATTGGCGCTTTTTATAGCGTATTTATTTGACCGCAATTATGCATCCTCTACAGTCAACACCTACATTTGTGCCATTGGTTATTCTCACAAATTGTCCAGTTTACCTGATCCAACTCGAGTTTTCTACATCATTCAAATGTTAAAAGGCTATGCAAAAAATGACATACGTTTAGACAGTCGCTTGCCGGTGACTTTGCCAATACTACAAAGTTTGCTTGCTGTGGCTCCTGGTATTACTGCTTCGTGCTACCAGGTTTGTCAATTCAAAGCAATGTGCTCTTTGGCATTCTTCGCCTTTTTAAGGATTGGCGAAATTACTAAGCAAACTAACAACGCAAGTTGTCAACCTTTGCAAATGTCCTATGTTTACGACTCGAGCCACAAAGTGGTTGGCATCAAATTGACCTTTCTAGATTTCAAGCACAATTATAACCAACGGCCTTTTACGTTACTGGTTTATCGTCAAACGTCATGCTGTCCTGTCGCACTACTGCTTGAGTACCTAGCATTGCGAGGCATTCAACCAGGTCCAATATTTGTAACACAGAAAGGCATGCCTGTAACTAGAGAGGTTTTTTGCTAAACAGCTGTCTGAAGCAATACGTTTGTGTGGTCTTAACTCGTCTCGCTACAAGTCTCACAGTTTTCGTATTGGTGCCGCCACATGGGCCGTAGAAAGGGGGATGTCCGATTCACAAATTCGCACAATGGGGCGATGGAAGTCAAATGCTTTTCATAAGTACATTCGGGTTCCAGTGATTTCCACTTAATTTCTTCCTACCGATCAAAAGGTCTTGAGATTAATCTTAGCGCCTGACCGCAAGATTTGCGGGGGAAAGTCTTGTGGTCAGGCAACAATGATAATCCAGTTAGTGCTTCTGTCATCAGGTAACCATTTGCGATTAGCAAGGGCGGTTGCATTTTGTCAGTTGTCACTGAGGCATTAACACTTGGTTAACACTTGTAATGTATTGAAATAAGTAGCTTTCAGGTACCAGTCAGTACCTTGGCATTTGTAAGTAGTTCAAATTGTTATCGTTATATATATGAACATTAACAGTTAGCAAGGGCGACTGTTAAAACTTATACTATACGTTCGTTTTATGAGGTTTCTCTAATGTTAGCTTTTGCACAGGGCAGTCAGCAAGGGCGGCTACCTGTGTCTTATCATTTCACCTCTACTTGATAAATCGACCTAGTCAATATTTAAAACTTACTATAACGAAGACAGTTTGCAAGGGCGACTGTTCTTTAACCAAATTTGTGGTTTTGACTTGTTTAGCATCAGTACGACTAAGTAGATTATAGCAAGAGCGCTTTGGGCTTGGTTACATCAATGGTAACAGACTTGAGTGTTGCATTCGCCTGGGGTGGGGCGGCATCTTCTCCTGTTCGATGCTTTGGCATAATCTTGCCCTCACCTTTACTGGGCAAAACGGTTTCAGAACATTTTAATGTAGATACATATCTTATGTATTATATTTCGAAAGTTAAAATAAAGCGGCTGGGCCCCAGCCAGATTAACCCAACAACAAGGTGAATTATTTACAGTGTTCTATTTAGTACACCGCCCAGTAAACGGAGCTCGGGAGATGCAACACCCAAGCCGATAATGCGTGTGTGGGAAGTAATGTCTTCATGTATAATACATAGTTTAAGATCATTCGTTGAGACGGAAGGCATAAAAAGCTTTAATTGTATTTTGAGTTAGTGTTGGTGTTTAATTGCTAAGTGTTTGGTGTTTAATTGCTGCACACAATTTCAGACAACTTTTTTCAGTTTAATCCCTTTAACTATTCAAGCAAAAGTTAAATTTGTTTCCTAAAAATCAGCTTTTGCATGCTAAGCATGTGATCAATATGCAAATTAGCTAAAGCCATTAATCAAGCGTGTGAAAGGCTGATTTTTTTAGGAAAAATGAATAGTTAAAGGGCTTACACTAAAGCAAATTGTCTGAAATTTTGTACAGTAATTAGAAACCCAACAAATTTTCCATTCATTAACTAATTGTCATCCGGTATTACATATTCTGGTATTACACATTACATATTCCGACTTTGGAGAGGAGAAAAATGAAAATATCTCTGCAAGTACAAAAACCCCCCTTTAAAACGAAAGCCACTGTTGAAATCCTCATAAAATAACCTTTCGAACAGGGGGTGAAATGCTGTCATAACATTACAAACAACCAAAGCAATCGTATATTTACTCACCTTTGGCAAAACATTTTGTATTTCATATCGAGAAAAACTTGAATAGATATCTTCTAAACTCTTCAGCATTCGCCCAAGTCAATAGCAGTGAAATACTCCTTGTATTCAAGTGCTTTTATGTAGAAAGTTTCGCTTGAATACGAAAAGTAGAAATCTTTATTTTGAATTTTTCAAAATATCGGGTTTTTACTTGCACCGCGTGCAACACACTAAAATTGGCCATTAAGGAGCACCTGTAGCCCCATGCACATGAAATTCACGCCACAGGGGTACTTTGACCTTTAGAATCGATTTCCTACCTTTCCTGAGTGATGGGATGTAAACATCGCATTGTTTTGGATATTTCAACTTGAACTTCCGGTCAAAGCACTCGCATAAAATTTAGATATTTTGAAAAACCATAATAGAAGATCTGACTCGTCCCCAGTCGTCTTTAAAGGCCTTGGAAATTAAAACAAAGGCAAAGCAATCAAAGCTGAATTAATAACTTGAGATAACACGATTTGCGAGACACACATGCAGATGTAGTAAAAATCACATGCAGAGTGGGCGCGCAAGGGACAAAGGGAAGGAAGAAACGAGGAAAACGACTGGCAGATCCTGGATTCAAGATGGCCACTAAAACAATGGCGGATTTTGAAGAGAATCATTATCTCCAAAATAGGCCATTTCATTGTTTGTATTTAGACGGAAAACTACCATGTCCTCACAGATCATGTAAAAGTAACTCTGTGAAATTATTTTTCGAGGAGAAAGGAATCGTGCAACATTTCAGAACCAAACATAGTGGGATTGTATTTTACGAAGAGAAACAACTTCGAGATGCACACCGTATATTTAGATTTTCTCACGGAGAAAAAACAAAACAGCATTTGGAAATCCTTTCCAAACAACGCCAGCTTCAGGTAGGTGACTTAATAATATGTATTGCTCTTTCAATCGCTGTGGTTGGGAAAAATTTACATGTTTCCATGCAAAAATTTACATGTTTCCTCTATGTGTATATTCACAGTATTTTCCATCTCTCATTTATTTTAGAGCAATGACTACGAACGCTTTAGCATATCAACACCGTATGAAGCTTGTCTTGCCATTGATTTAGTGGCGGAGTGTCCAAAAGAATGTGCAAAGCTTGTAGGAATGTTATTAATGCATTATGGTCAACTGAGAACGTATAGCGAAGGAGCGAAGCCAGAAATACTGGAAGTGACTAAGCCAGGGTTGTGTGTAAAGTTTAACACATGGTATTCCAAACGAAATGTTAGAGAACCTCATTACGACAGTGGTGGCAGAGGCAATTTTTGTTAAAAGTGTAAGATCAGTTATCTATATTTTACAGGTAATTTTACTGCCACAAATAGTCAAAAAATTTTTCTCATTATGTGCATACCCTTCCCAATACTCAATCTGTGTATGTTTTTAATATAACATTGATTTAGTCTATTACATTCATTCCTAAATTATAGATCTATTTTGTAGGATCTATCATTATATGCAGGTCAGGAAAGCTCAGTGTCAACACATGCATGTAATAATATACAAACTGAATTGAGCTTTCGAAGGACCTTTGCTCGAAACGTCGAGTTTCTGCTTATTTTTTAAGGTAGTAATACAACCATTAACCACTCAGCACAGCATTTTCACATTGGTACTACCCACACTGGTACAGACAGTTTTAGTATAAAATACTAAAGTGGCTGCATAGGGATGGTATTGCCAGCTAATGGGTTGACAGCTGAGATGCTCATAAAATATGTCTTCCTATAATTTTTTTTTCTTGTAAATATAGTAAGCAAACTTATTAAAATGTTTCCTTGATGTATAATAACTATTAAGCTAGTATTGCATAAAAGAAAAACTTTTTTTGTTATTTTGTTATGGGTGCCAAGGTTATATATTTGAATTCAACATCTGTGTATTCAACATCTGTGATCCACGTATATTGCAGGGCAAATATGTAATTCTTGCACAAAACCTATTTCCTACAAAATTCTTATTTTTGACCTACCAGGAGCATAATTCTTTAATGGTCTGACTAAGTATGATTCCACCCACTCATCCAAGGCAATGTTATGACCATGTCTTCCCTTCACATTAACTGAACAATTGTTCTGTAGTTTTCTAGTTGACAAAGGCCATGCTGCTAAAAGGTTGACAAGGTGTACAAAAGCCTCAGTCCAGTAGTTCCGTTTCTGTAATTGAGCAAACAGTGGTAACATGAGCATCCAAACAGCCACACGACCGATACCATCCCCACACTTTACACTTGTTAAAAACAACTCCCTCAATGGGCTGAAGAGAATAATCAATTGACAGTAGTACTGGAATTGAGGATTACTGCTGGGTTTTTTTCAATCCAGTCTTTAAACAAGTTTAGAAGAAGCTCATGGTGGCTTCCATGTTTCTGTTCATGTGCATCAAGAGCATCTTTAAAAGGAAACATTTCACTTGCAATTCTTGAACTGCAGCTAGCCCATATGCCATAGAAACATCCCTTACAGCCTCGTCAATACGGTTCAGATTCTGGTACTGGAACTTTTTATCACCAAATGCAGCATCAGTAACTTTGACTCTATTCATGACATGTTGAGCAACACACATAAAACCTGATTGACCCATTGTCTTTTTGCAAACCTCATACAAATAGCCTGAAGAAAATAGTAGTAAAAGGATGTTATATTAGTGAACAGTCACAAAGAACCTATTCCTGAAACCTGTCAAACGCAATGTACCAGAATTGTTTTGCCTAATGCATGTAATGATGTGAGGATTATTGTTAAGCAGCTACTCCAGTGAGAAGAAAATGGGCAGCAATTTCGTCACATAATACAAACATATTCAAAATTTGCAAACTTCGCAAGGCTATATTTGCCAAGCTTTACAACATTTCACAACCAAACTTTGCATTTTTACCATTTTCATTATGTTCTTTTTATCTGTGATGTTTTTATTTTACTTAGATTAAAATTTAGTTTATAATGGAAATTGTCCATTGCCAACATATTATAGGACAAAGTAGGAAATTTTGTTACCTGGTAAAAAATATAAACTCGGCTAATATTAGCAATAAAATGTCCCGCGAACTAATTCACCCATTCGGCAATGGAAACAGGCTTCACTGAGATTACATCATCTGATGTTTGAGCAAGAAGATACTATGCTGTAGGAGGAGACTCAATGAGGAATTTCGTCCATAAAAGGGACTTCTCAATACTGTAACTATTCTAACAGTTACCCTATATAGTTTACCCACCTCTAGCATGCATATCACCTGGGACCTCTGCTCCCCACTCGTATGCTGACTGTGATTTTTGCTTCACACTTCGAATAATTTTGTTTGTACCCTGATCGCCAACTAACAAAGTTTTGCATTTATTTATATCGCGACCATATGCCTTGTGTTCTTGATCATCCTTGTGTTCTCGATCCAACATATCCTCTGTTGCCACCATCGGTGCAGATGAATCAAATTCAGTCATTTCCCAAACCAACAGGTCTAGTTTATCTTCTCCAGCTAAATATTGTTCAATTAGTACTTTAATGTTATCATGATCAAGCTTTTCTGCAATTGCTTTTGGTCCAGGAACTGAAAAAGCTTTCATGACATATTGCAAAGTTTTCAAGTAAAATCTGTACCGTTTCCTCGTCACCTTCGAGTACAGCGAGTGTGAGAGGTGTTGCACTGCATTTCTCTTCCACATTTATATTTGCCCCTGCATTAAGTAATGTTTTCACCAAAGCATAATTATCATTTTGTACTGCATGGTGCTGACTGTAGATCCATGATGATCTGTTGCTTTTTCTGAAGAAGCCCTATTGATGCGCGTGTATTGTTGCATTTCAACAGTAACCACCGCCTGAAAGACTAGCGTTCCACATTTTTTGAGCGAGTTTCTCATAAATTTTCTTGAATTTTCCATCAATCTTCTGAAACGAATAGTCTTGCAAAGTTTCATTTTCACCTTCATCACCAATTTCCTCATCACTTTCTACTTCTGTTGGGTTATCTCCATCGGTAAGTTCTTTTTCCATATTTGTGAGCTGCTGCATAAGCTGTTCCATATCTTTCTTGTGTTCTTGTAGCAAGTACAAAAATTTGTGATGTTTTCTTGCATTGTCAATATTAAATGTTTTCATTCTCTCATCGTATGGCAAAACAACTCTCGCATGGTTGCAGGGGATATTGAATTCCTTTCGAAATTCTTCCAGTATAGAAGCTGTTTCAGTAATAGTGGCATTATTCTCAAGGGATAGTGTTAACACCAAGGTATTAGTACATTCTGTTGTACTCTCTGACAATGTTGATGAACAATTTTCACATACTTTTTCTTTGACACAGAAGTTGTATTCAGATTTTGTTTCTTTAACCATGATGTAAATTCCAATTCCACCATAGAGCTAAATTGCTGCTGGGAAGGAGGAACTGCATTTAAACTGGTGTCCAAAAGCTTTGTCAAGTACAGATCTTTTGAGTCTCCCCACTTTTTCATATGGTCTGGGTTCGACTCCATAAAATATTAATTTGGATTTAATAAGCTTTGATTACACATGAAGGGTTGGTTGTACAAGTAAGTATAGGTGAAGTTATCCCAGATGTGTTGCTACTTTTTGTTGGATTTTACAATATCAATAATTAATCCTTATCCAAATTAATAATTCATGAGCAAAACACAAAGGAAATAATTATGATTTTGTTGCATTGGTACCACATTAATACACGTTCATAAATTACCTCAATTTAAGGCTACCTTCGCACGAGTGACACAGGGCCTCTTTTAACATAAAGACTGGGGGGGACATCGCCCCCCCCCAGCCCCCCTTACTGCCCCCCCAGTCGGCAATTTTGTCCCCCCCCCCAGTAGAAAGTCCCTTTTCATATTTTTTGGTGTGAAAATAACTCCCAAAGTCAATATTGGACAACATAATTAATCCTTATTCCAGTATTCCTTTCGCAGAATCTCTGCTATTCCTTTGCCTTCCCTTTCTGGACAATGAAAAATAGAAAAATAGTCAAATAGGAAATTTCGATCTGCAAAAAAATATTTTTCAAAGTGGGACTGGGAACGAAAGTGGGAACATTGGGATTTTGGGGGAAATCTCGGAATATTCGGGAAGTTTAGTTGGGAATTTCAAAAACATAATTTACATCAAAATTTACATGCAAATTGCTTGCCTTTGTTTGTACTATTAGTATTAAAAATGCCGTATGCAAATAAAAGAAAAGCGAATATTGAAAAACTGTTAAAACAAGAAGCGAGTAAATGCAAAAAGGTATCGGATTTCTTCACAAAGAACGAAAATGCAAGAACATCGTCATCGACATCGTGCGATACAAACGTTGAGAAGGAGTCAGAACAATTATTAAATATGGCGCCAATTGAAGTGGAAAGCGAAGTACAAGGCACTGCAGCTACTGGAGGCACTGACCAAGGAGAACCTCGTAAAGACAATGAACTGAATGAAGTGGATTTTGATATTCGAAATTCAGATAGGGAAGGTAATGTTCAATTTGTTCATACACAGGCTCCTTCGAATAATATTCCAAGCAATACTACACCTTCGACCTTATCGTCAACAAGCTCTGCAAATATAAACAGCATTACTTTGGTTACAACAAGTGACGTTGGTTTGCCAATAAGCACAGCAAACACATCGTCAACGCAAATGACTACTGAAACCACTACTGAGTATTACAGAGGCTACCCATTAAACCTAAAAGCACTTCTAGGAAAATTTGGAGATGGTGTACTATCTCAATATTATGAACGAAGTAGAGTTTCAACGCAGAATCGCCAGAAAGCTAGGGTTTTTGTCAAGTGTTGCATCTGTGGTGAATTCGAAGAGGAAGCAAAGCGCTTTTCAGCTAATGGTAGAGTGTACATGGCACAAGGTGTGCGTTGTGATGGGAAGAAAAAGATACAAGATGTAATTGATCATCTACTGGGGCCTTCACATAGAGCAGCTCAAGAAAAGAAACAGCTATCCAAGTTGTGGAATGCCAAAGACAAACGTCACCCATTTATTAACTTGGCAACAAAAAGTGATCCAACAGTTTTGAATACCTTGACTGAAATGGCAGTAGAGGTCTATAATGACAGTAAATCTTTGACTTTAGCTGCCTGGTCATGGCCAGGTAGATCTCTTGCTAATTTACATGCACAACAACAGTTTAGGTCTTTAACTGACAGTGACAACGTACAAAGTTTTACCCCGTTTAAACCAAGTGGAGAGGAACTTCATTATAGGGATCCAATGCATTATGCAGAAATGTTGGAGATAATACGAGATACAGAGAGAAAGCACCTTAGAGAAGAACTCCAGAACTCTATTTGTTTTGCTGCACAAATGGATGGTTCTGTCGATACTAGGCAACAAGATAAGAAATTTATATTTGTTCGATTCAATACACCCGAGGACCCTCTTTCTATTAAGACAAGATTTGCAAGTGCAAGGGAAAGTACCAAGCGTGGTGCTGAAGGTTTGTGTTCTGCCATGACAAACTGTTTTGATGACATGGGCCTTTCTAAAGAATGTTTGCAGTCAAAATTTGTTGGGACGAGCACCGATGGAGAGTCTGCAAACACTGGTAAGGATTCTGGACTGTGGGCTAGAGTTGAAAATTATGTTGGTCGTTCAACAAGAAATATCTGGTGTGCATGTCACCGATCAGACTTAGCAATGGAAGATGTGATGAGGTAATAATAATAATAAATTAATAATAATAAAATAATGATTACAATATTTCATTAGGAAGTCCACTCACAAAAGAGATTTTAAGTGAAGCCCTGAGCAAAAAAAGATAAAAAAATAAATTATAAG
>CACRXK020004586.1:0-31061 GCA_902702795.2 Paramuricea clavata | reverse complement strand
AGATTATAGATATATATATATATAGATATATATATATATAGATATATAGATATATAGATATATATATATATAGATATAGATATATATATCAGTTCAATATATGATAACATATATTGAATCAGTCCAAACACAATCATGATAGATCAGAAACTCGATTAATAAAAATATATATATATATATATATATATATATATATTTTTATTAATCGAGTTTCTGATCTATCATGATTGTGTTTGGACTGATTCAATATATGTTATCATATATTGAACTGACATACTATAAATCACATTTATTATTGCTTTGAGGATGATTTGTTTGTACACAATTTATAGTGTGTTTATATCACTTGTGATATACCTATTTATAGACTATAAACCCTACACTATATAGCCCAATGCATAGTGAGCTTCATGATCAATAAATACTCAAATTATCTGGAAGACAAAATTAATGAACACCCAGAAAGCAGCATGAAAATACAACATGTCATATGAAAGAACATCCTGGCTGCTATAGTCATCCATACACTTTGAATATTATGTGTTCTTTGGTGGGAATTGGACCTGCAGCCCTAAAATTATGATGCCATATTTCTGCCAAAATTCAAGTTTTCTATTTGTGATCCTAGTTTGTGTATTTTGTTCAATTCTTAATAAAACATTCAACTTTTCACACAATTCTACATTCAACTTTTCACACAATTCAACATTCAACTTTTCACAATTGAACATTCAACTTTTCACACAATTCAACATTCAAGTTTTTTACGCTGTTCAACATTCAACTTTTCACACAATTCAACAATCAACTTTTTTACGCAGTTCAACATTCAACTTTTTTACGCAGATCAACATTCAACTTTTTACGCAATTCAACATTCAACTTTTTTGAACATCCAACCGCAATCCAATTTAAACGACGTAACGCCGGCTCAGATAATTGGTCGTGGTTTTCTATAAACCATTTATATAAACAAAAATCCAAACTGA
This sequence comes from Paramuricea clavata, assembly GCA_902702795.2. Lineage (NCBI taxonomy): Eukaryota > Metazoa > Cnidaria > Anthozoa > Malacalcyonacea > Plexauridae > Paramuricea > Paramuricea clavata. Next base: position 30,072 of record CACRXK020004586.1, on the reverse strand, counting down.
TTCTTTTTCAAAGTATATTCTTGATGTAATAAAAAAAATATGGAAAATGCTGTTTATTTGAGTGAAGCATTATTTGATGTCATTAATGCAATAGAGGTATACGAAAATTCTGGCGATCCTTGAACACATTTGCAACGTGTTATTTTAAAATTGGATTATGTTCAGAGATTAGCAGTTAACCTAAACATGGAGGAAGACATCGTCACATCGATTGGGAGGGCTTACAGACTGCTCGTTCAAATAGAAAACAACAATTTCAATTGTGACAGATATGGAGCATTGTTGCATAGAGAAGGACAATGAGGGCGATCATCCTATGACATAAGCGAGGAACAGCTGTCCTTTTTGCTCGAGCAAAGGATTTCAAGTAAGAGACATTAGTAACATTCTTGGTGTGAGTTCTCGTACAGTTGAAAGGCGAATGTCTGGTTTCGGGTTAAGTGTGACAGGTAAACAGCCATTTATGACATATACTAAACGAAGCGGTTCTAGGGCGTAAAAAATACCTGTGGTTCCGGTCATATCACGAAAAAACTAGGGTCGGTAGGTCGGAAATTTTTTGAATATTTTTTTCAATAATTTAATAGTGTGACAATATTACTAAGAATGTTAAACTAAAAATGTTGTTTTGTAATAGTTCAATGGTGACAACAGACGCCATTTTGGCAGCAGCCCGCAACCACCCAGAGAAAATAGGGTCGCATGGTCAATCATGTTGAAAAATTAATAGGGTCGGCAGAAAAAAATTGGGTCGGTCGGGAACCGGAACCACAGGTATTTTTTTACGCCTAGCATCTTCAGGCGATTGGTAGGTTGAATTTTTACCAACTAAATGGACCATTCCCCAATTAACCAAAATTTTGATCTCAACAAGTCTAGACAAAATTCCATCATGGCATGAAAGAGCATCACAAAATTAGTAATATTCTAAAGTTTCGTTGCGAAATGTTGTAAAATGTGGATAATATAGCCTTTGGAAATGTGCAATTTTCAGTCATTTTAGATTACAAACGGGAAATGGTTACCACTTTTCCAAAATTTTGATCTTAACTAGCCTGAACAAAAGTTTCATCACAGCTTGAAAGAGCATCAGAAAATTAGTAATATTTTAATGTTTCATTGCAAAATGTTGTAAAATGTGGATAATATAGCCTTGCGAAGTTTGTAATTTTCAGTCATTTTGTATTACGCAAAGAAGTGGTAACCATTTCCCGTTTGTAATCTAAAATGACTGAAAATTGCAAATTTCGCAAGGCTATATTATCCGCATTTTACAACATTTTGCAACGAAACTTTGGAATATTACTAATTTTGTGATGCTCTTTCAAGCTGTTATGAAATTTTTGTCTAGACTTGTTGAGTTCAATATTTTGGTTAATTGGGGAATGGTCCATTGTGACCCCCTGGAATTCAGTTTACATACCTCCTCCCTGGAATATCCTATGAATTCCTTACTAGATACCGCTGGAAAATGGCTTTAATCGCAGACCACCCCCTGGATTTCTGCAGTCTTTTTCACCCCTCCCAATGGATTTTCCAATGCCTTTTTTACACCCCTCCCTTTTTACACACCCCACTCTAAAACTGTCTGTACCAGTGTTGGTAGTACCAATTTGAAAATGCTGTGCTGAGTGGTTATATTACTACCTTAAAAAAATAAGCAGAAACTCGACGTTTCGAGCGAAGGCCCTTCGTCTTGACAATCAGTTCAGATTCCTCCCTGAAACGGATTATCCCAGAGCCTCACGTTCCTTCCAGAGGATCGCAAGCTAGGGGAACGAGTTTGAAGTGCACGAAATATTGTCGTCGTGACTACTTAACGCTTGTCTTAAGACATATTTTTGTGACAAAACTATTTCATGCACTTAAATTGGAAAAGACTCGCTACCAATCCCTGTTGACTCGATAGTTCAATGGGTAGAGCACATAGATATCTTATATACACTAGATAGCGCATATCTTTTAGTAAAATTGAAGCCAATAATATTCCAGCGGTTACCCCCATTTGAATAGATAGCAGCAATATTGGTCGTTCCCACTTGCTAATAAACGGTTAAAAACAACAATAACTTTCAACATTTGAATAGTTTAAAAACGTATTTGGAATAGGGTTAACTTAATGTTTAAGTTCCCTGATTAAGAAATAGAAAACATACAAATCTTCTCATTTCATGAGAACGACCTGAGACTGCAATCATGAAATTGCATTATAATTAGATGCACTATCTAGTGTATATAAGATATCTATGGTAGAGCAGCGGTCTAGATACCCGAATATGCAAGTTCAAATCCTGCTCGAGCCAACAAATCTTTCGTTGGTGTATTGTAGTGTTGGAATAATATGAAAGTGTTATATAATTAGTTCACTGACTTATTCTTTTTTTTGCAATGACGTAATTTTTCGATTTCAGTTGACGGGCAGTTTTAACAAAAAGCCGGCTATTTTAATGTATTGATAGAGTTTAGAAACAGTTTAAGCCTCAAAAGAGGAATTGCGGTTCAGTTCTTGCTACATCCATTATGGAAGCTGAAAAATTGTCTGCAAGTTGTCTGATTGCCTGTCATTTGGATGAAAAGTCACATAATTGCAAACAAAGAATTGACTGCACTTAAGCTTGTTGATGAAAGGTGTACTTAAGTATAATTTGCAAGGCATGTACAGTGGTATTGATGATATGCAGCTAGATGAACTCGTGGTCACTGCAACTGGTCAGCACCCACAGTGGAGAATTAGAATGGTTAAGGGCTACCTGCAAAGCAAGGGGATTAGAGTTCAATGGAAAAGAGTACGGCAGTCATTGCTACGCACGGATCCTATTGGTTTGATGGAGAGATGGACAAGAACAATCAAACGACGAGAGTACCAAGTGAAGTATCCGCTATCGTTGTGGCCTAATATCAACATTACTACTGTATTTAAACACTAGTTATGAACAAGACCTTCTCTCAACGAGGAAACTTGTCTGGCATTAGAGAAAGTAAATTAACAAAGTATGGCACACAAGGGCATTACCATAATGACAACAAGGTCATAAAATCTACATGAATGTAACTGAAAAAAATGGGTAAACATATTAAAGTAATTACTCTCATATGACCATTGTTTAGCATTAGAACATATGGTTTGCCTGGTATGCTTAATTATCTTGCCAATTGCCAAATAATTTATTGTAGTAAAGTTGTTTACAACTGCATGAACTCTCTTGTTAAAACATCAAATATATTGATGGCAATAGATGGAGAATTGTTGTCCATGGTGGAATTGATGGGTACTCTCGCCTTCCTGTATATCTCAAAGTGTCAAACAACAACAAAGCAGAAACAGTCCTTCATTGTTTTCAAGAAGCTGTTGCTGAGTATGGATTACCATCATGAGTTAGGTCAGATAAAGGTGGAGAGAATGTCAATGTTTCAGCTTACATGCTCAACCATGTTCAACAAGGTCCTGGGAGAGGAAGTATGATTACAACCGATGTTTTGTCATACGCATTAACACGCTATGCACCCTAATGCGCCCAATTTTGTTATTTAACTCGAACTAACGCCATATTAGTCGTTAACAGTATTTTTATTTGTGGAACAGAACAAGTCGTCATACAGTATATATTTCCTATTTCTTCATTCAAATGCGGAATGGTAATCAGATCTCTTAAATAAAATAACAGAAGCAACAAACCGCTGCAACGTGCAACTGCCTTCACAATATGTTTTTAAATTAAATGTCTTCAACTGTTCCCGCATATTAAAGTTATAAAATATAAGACAATCATAAACATTTCAATATACTGTAACAATGTAAGTTGTATTTTTCTGAACAATATTAATTAGTATAGGTAATCACACGGGAAGGAGTGCAATTAATGATTAACACTACAAGTGATATTTGAAAAATGTGCCAAAATTGCATGAGCCGCCGAGGCGAGTGCAATTTGGCACATTTTTCAAATATCACGAGTAGTGTTAATCATTAATTGCACGACTCAGATTATTTCTTAAGACTGTTTCCAGGTATTTCCCACCGGCTCTTTTTGCCATACAATGTTTCTTAAACTCACTTTTGTGCCAAAATTCAGTTAAATTCGTCCACATTTGTTAGAAATACTTATCTAAATTTCGCCACCATATTGGATTTTGTTGTTTTGATTTCCCGCTCCTCCCAGCCATCACGAAAATCATTAATTGCACTCCTGGAGAGTGCAATTAATGAAATAATTGCACTCCTCTTAACCAATCAGATTGCAGTAATTTTGTCATGTATATAATAAATAAGGTTATGATTTCAGGAAATATTATACTTGTAGTAAATATTTCCCGACGTTACATTTAAATATGGCAAATAAATTTCATGCAATTTAATGTTTATCACAACACCCATGTTTTTTGTTATAATGATTCTACTTATTATGGAGTTGACTGGGCAGGACCCATTCCCGAAATTGATCCGGATATCGTCGCTGTTCCAGACACAGATTGCCCTTTCAACAACGAACAACTGAGAGAATTGCCACGATTAGATGGTATGACGTATCTTCAGGCTATGCAAGTCTATGAACAAATCCTTGGCATGTTACCATAAATGCAGTTTATGCAACTAAAAACAAACCTCGTCCATAAATAGGCGACAAAATAAACTCAAATCTATAACATGTCAGCATACTAGGACATTCTGTTTGACTGACTGAAAGAAAGTTTTAAATGAAATCGAACCCTTTTGATCCGTATCTCAGAGCGATATCCATATGTTTCCGGAAATCGTCGTAACTGGTGTGTCTGGTTGGGAGTACAATCCCCATGAAACAGGTTTCTGCCATTGGCAACTTACAATCTGCATTGAATTTTACCATAAGTAACTCATCGTTGTATCCAATAGTGCTTCCTGCAGTCCAAAACTAACTAGGTCAACCAACCTGGCACAACCTTGAAAAAGGAAAACCTTGATGTAAAGAAGAAACTTTTTCTTGGAGCAAGCCTACAGTATATATAATGCATTGCTGGACATAACTCCATAGTTAAATTCGTACCAACTTTTCTGAGCTCCACTTCCTTAATATAGCTAACAAAAAACTCGGCAGTTGTCTTGTTTTCTTCACAAACATCCTTATCTTCATACATAAGTACGTCCAGTACTCTTTCTGCCAAAACATATCTTTCAGCATCCATTGGGAATACAGTATTTTTAAACAAAGGCACTCTCTTGAGGAACGAGATAAGGGAAACCTCCTCCATACCTAAAGAAAGTTCAAATAATTAATTGCAACCTGTAGATATTAATACATACCACATATATATACCGGGTGTCCCAAAAAAAAGTACTCCGGTTTGGTTCTTAATAATTTCAAAGAAAGCGAGTGAAGCAATTAGACTCAAATAACTTTCATTAAACACATGCAGGAAAGGCTAACTTAGATTTTGATATATTAGATGTATGTTTTCGCTCATTATTTACTGAGATACTATTATTATTATTTTTATTATTAATAAGCTTTATTTGCATGACCTAATTACAGGTATTGCTAAGCATAATGGAAAATATATAAAAGTTAACTAGTATAAAAACTACTTTAACTAATGGAAAACAATATACTGCTATTTACATGTATAATATATCAAATAGGAAGGATATATGACAGAACAAATATCAAAATTTAAGAAAGGGTTAGAAAGAGTGAATATAGAAAAAGCGAAAGGAAACTTAGATAATATATAGAAACTTGTGACTTCTAGTTTAATGGCTGTTGTCTCTGATATAAAAACATTTCGAAATATGTTCCGAAAATAGACCTGTTATCACAGGGTCATTCAATGACATAAGATCACTTAATAATTTTCTCTTCAATTCATCAGTGATGCTCATTTGGAAATAGTTTTTTAGGATGTTGCGTGAGTTATTTTGCAAATTCTGGTATTTTTCACATTCAAATGAGAAATGAAATTCATCTTCAACTGCAAGTTTATCGCAGTATTTACACAGTCTCTCCTGTCGAGGTACATCGCTATAACGACCGAACTCAATTTCTAGTTTATGATGACTTATACAAAACTTTGAGAACAGTCTTCTTTGGTTAGGGTCTTTAATGATATTTAGATATTCTTCTAAGTTATAGTGTTTTTTAAATGTAGAATAAAATGACAATTTACTAGAGTTTTTAATTTGATGTTTCCAAAATGATGTGTAGTTATGCAGGTATCAGCGGCTTGCCCGGGGGTCGACCCCCGGGCAACCCCCGGGGATGGCACGGAATTTGTTTTAAAATCACGCCTCGGAGACCCGGGATTTAGCCTACATTTGTATTTTGAAAATTAACCCCGGGGGCAAACGCCCGGGATTTGCATATGGACTGCTGCTATATCGGTCAGCGGTGATTCATCAAAAAAATTCTTAATTATGATTTTTGAAGACGCTTCGAACCTTCGAAGTTCGAAGCAAATTCGAAGCATTTCGAAGCACATGAACAATATACCGTTGATTGCAACTATAAAGCAGAAATATGTCATGAGAAAACACGTCCAATTGGCTGTCAAACATGATTTGTTTGGACTTGAAATTTGGATTTGAAATATTGACACTCACAGTCAACTGTCAATATTTCAAATTTAGAAACACATTCATATTGGGCGGGGATTAGCTTGCAAACACGAAATCTGTGATTAAATTTGTCTGAATTAAATTCGACGTATGAAACAGGCCTTATATTTTGTGTTTATAGTGGACAAATTCAGTATTGCGGTTTGCAATGTTTGTACTAACTTTGTTACGTTTTCGCGGAAAAAATAATTGTAAACCGTCAAATGTTTCCAGCAAAATCATGTAAAGTTTGAAGTCCAAACATGTTATGTTTCATGTCCAATTAGCCTGCGTAGCCGGCAGTTTTAAGGGTTGGGATTGAGGCGCGGGCAACGAAAATTAGGGAGGCGAGGCAAACCGCTGGCTACGCAAGCTATGTCCAATTTATAGATCGCGTTTTCTCTGCCTCGTACCCAGGCGCTTTGGTTTGTACACGTGGGACGGCACGCGTCCCCCGCAAAGGCCACGCAAGCAATAGAACAACATACCGCCTGGGTACGAGGCAGGCGTTTTCTCATGACGCGTTTCCCTTAGTAGCAATCGATGGTAGGTGAATGTAATTTAATCCTTTTATTTATAAATGAATAATTAGCCATCTATCCTCAATAAAAGTTGGAAACACCAGAATAATTGTTTGAAACTATAAAGGACACAAACTTTTTAAACGTTTTGTATCGGATACTGATTTATTAAATAGGTTAAAATAGCAAACGTATTAATAACAAATGTCCCGATATAAAATTGTGTATGAATTTTTAGTTCAAAAATATCTTCTTTGCGGCCTACGCTTCATTACCTCGGGTCGGTACGACACCAAGGTCATAAATTCGGCTCCTATTATTTTTTTTTCCATTCGTGTCGAGCCGCGCGCGTAGTCGAAGAGCCTGCGGAGGAGACAACAACTTCCGGTAACCCGAAGCTGTCCTTGCACAAAATCCAAAGATGTGATAATTTGATAAACCAGAAGATGTGATAATTTTGACATACATGTTTAGCTGGATAACTATTCTCGAGTATATGTTGATATAATGCACAATACTTCGTATGCATAGCATGGGAATACCGCGGCCAACTTTCACTTGTTATCTATTATAATTACTGACCCGAATCAAAAGTAATTATTTTCGGCTGGAAGACTACTGTACGTTGCTGCTTGTCGGGACCGTATGACAATGAACTTATCCAACGTTACACTAGACATTTGTGAGGACACGCATATAGACATAACCATAGGCACTGTAGTGCATTGTGATAGAACAGATTTCAGTTTAATTAATCGCCCTAAATTAAAACTCCACAAGCAGAGGTCAATTATAGTGTTCTAGTTTACATATTATCAGTAATGATAAGGCTAATTCAAAGAAGGTATTAAACTGGATAAACACGGGAATAGAGCTTATGGTGTGTTCTGCACATGCGTATATCTAGGATAAAATCCCACAAGCGCAAACGAAACTATTTCTCTATAAAATTGAACTGAAAGGACTCATGGTGGCCGTTTTTGGCAGCGCTTCAGGCACTGTCACCTTCCCAACTTGGGATGTTCACACTATCGCGTGTGCATGTCGGGGTGGCCGCTGACGAAGATGCACTACCGCTAATGTCTGCATGCTGCATTATTTTTAATAATGCTGTGTGCTATTTTTAGTCCGTATAAATATTTACCTTGGCTTGGGCCGAAATTTCCCTACAATCACCGCTCCCGTTTTTCAGTAGAACGTTAAAAATTCTCGACATCCGCTGATATAATGCAGAGAGAAAAGAATAGGTTTGATGAGGGTCAGTAATTATTATCAATAAAATGTTAAAACGGAGCTTTGATGGACTGATTCACCATTTATACTAGCGAACTATTAAACTATCGTGATTTACACCATTTTTGCATATTTACCAGACGATGCCCTATCCACCGACCCGAGGTTAACGCCGAGTCGGCGTCTTGTTGTTTATTGAACAAGATGCCCAAAATTATGTTAATAAGTATATTAACTTACTACAAATTTCTTTGTAAATAACCATTTGTTATATTTGAAATTATTGTTTTCCAAATTTCGGCCCGGAGGTAGGGGCATTTGTGACAAAATTTTGCCCCAACCCACGGGCATTAGTCAAGGCTGTTTTGACAAATCCCCGGGGTGGCCCGTGGGTCGACCCCCCGGGAAAGCCGCTGATACCTGCATTATCTTTAATGGTTTTTACAAAATCGTTTAGGTTTGTATCCTGGACAAATTTTTCAATATCTATTGTATCTTCGATATTGTGATAAAACTTTTTAATAATGCTTGCAGCATTAGAGTAGAGTGAGTATTTACCATTTGAGTAAAGTCTTTTTGATAGGTAAAAAGTTTGTTTCGCTATACTTGTATCTGGTAATTGGTGGTTAATCTAAGAAAATAATCTTTTGAATATGGGTATTAATAGAGGGAATTTACCTAATTCACCCCTACTAGTGATATTGCTCGCTTTTCTGTTCACACCTAAATAGAGTTTGCAAAATTTCAGATGTGTTTTCTCAGTACTAGTTTTGTCCCATTTAGTAAAATCGTTGTTACCATAGGCTCCCCAAACCTCAGAATTATAAAGCAAGATTGGAGAGACTATGTCATCAAAGATTTTTATGGCAAGTTTTGGTGTAAGTTTCTGAAAATCAAGATTTTTCCGTATTTTAAATAAGGCATGCATAGCCTTTTCACTCAGTTGTTGAGTCGCAACTGAAAATTTAGTGTTAGGAGTTAAACCGAGATAAGTGTATTTGTTCGTAATATCAATACGTTTATCTCCCAAGAAAAAGTCGAGTGATTGCAGTTTATGTTTTTGTAGAATCATAACTTCAGTTTTTTTCAAATTAATATTCATTAGCCATTTTTTGCTCCATTCATTGAGGGAGTCTAAACAGTTTTGGAGACCAGATTTTGATCTTGATAGTATGACAAGATCATCCACATATAGTAGACTACTTAGTCTCGTTCCATTTGGTAAAAGAAATGGGTCTGGGTTTACTTTTTCAAATAGATTAGGAAGTTCGTTTATATATAGATTAAAGAGAACGGGGCTTAAAACACAACCTTGGCATACACCTCGATTGTAAGAAAAGAAGGGTGTTCTATGACCCGATACTTTCACTGCACATCGAGTATTGGAGTACAAATCCTTTATCAGATCATAGAAGCATCCTCCAATTCCATTTTCTAATAGTTTCAAATAAAGATCTTCGTGCCAGACAGAATCAAAGGCTTTTTTAAAATCAATAAAGCATGCGTAAATTTTCTCATTATTTTGATTAACATATTTATCATGCAACGTTTTTAAGGTAAAAATATGATCGGCCGTTCTGTTATTTGGTAGGAAACCAATTTGAGAAGGGTGTAACAATTCTTTAGTTTTTGAAAAGTTCATCAGTCTTTCATGGAGAACAGAGCAGAAGAACTTTCCTAACGAGCTTGATACACATATTCCTTGGTAATTACTTGGGTCTAATTTGTTCCCTGATTTAAAAATTGGTGAGATAAGTCCTTCACACCATGAAGTTGGGAACTTTCCAGATTTCATTATTGTGTTGAATACTTTTATAAAACCATTGGCAAGGATATCAACACTATATTTTATCATTTCGTTGTTGATTTTATCTGAGTGTGCAGTTTTTTTAGATTTTATTTTCTTAGCTGTTTTTATTATTTCTTCGGTTGTTATTTCCATATCAAGCTCATTGAGGAGATTTTTCGAGTTTTCCTTTTGTTTCAATTTTCCGATAATTTTTTCTTGTTCTTCACTAAGATGGTGATCACAATGTAATTGTTCAAAATGTGAGTACCATTCATGATTTTTTGGTAAGTTTTCAGAATTAGTTTCAGTATTAAGGTCGTCTGTCAAGTTCTTTAGTGTTTTCCAGAAAAGGTTAAAATCATTTTGACTAGCTGTTTCTAATTCATTCATCTTTTTGTTGTGAAATTCATTTTGTTTCAGCTGTAGAGTTGCCTTATATGATTTCAAGGCATCATGGTAGTTTTTTCTAAGTTCAGCATTGGTAGGATCTCTATGTTTTAAATTAGATAATTTCCTTAAGTCATGTCGTTTGATTCTACAGTCTTTATCAAACCATTTCTTTTGGGCAACGTTAGTGATTTTTCTTCTTCGTTTGCTCTTTTTAATTTTCAAACTTTTTTTTTATGTTTCAAGTAAGATGTTTTGGAATTCGGTTACACATTGGTTTGTTCCATTCAAATCAGTGGTGAAATCTGAGTTCATAAATTCATTCAATTTCTTTTGTATTTCTTGTGATCTTAATGATTCTCTAAAGTTATTTTTAGAGTGGTCATCCCAAATGTATTGGTTTGGTAGTTTAGTCATTTCAATATTACATGAAGGATTGGTATCTGATTTTTCGTTTGTCTGACCGATACCAACCCATGTAATAATTTGACCATGGTCAGATAGGTATGTTGGTGGTTTTACAACAAAATGATTAGTATTTCTAAATAATTCTTGATCACATATGATGTAATCAACTGTACTTATACCATTGTTACCATGAAAAGTAGCTCTTCCAAAGGAATCACCTTTTGTGCGCCCATTTCAAATTTTCATGTCACAGTTTTTACATAGATTAATTAACTGTTTACCATGGTTATTAATTTGGTTGTCAAAATTTAATCTGTTCTTTGGTTGCAAGCAGTTTTCACTAGTGTCGTTTATAAAATTGCTGCCATCTTTAGAGATAAAGTCTTCAAGTGTATTAGTTCTAGCATTAAAATCGCCAAGGATCATTATGTTTCCTTTTGAGGAAAATTGTGCAATATCATTTTCTAATTCATCAAAATTTTCAAAATAAACAGATTTTTCTGGCGGAACGTACACACCACATACAAATAGATCGTTTTTGGCATTTAACACATCTTTTGATATTTTACACCAAAGAAAATTTTTGGATTTTTTGACAATTGAAGTGAATTTTTCAAATTTGGTTTTGGCTAGTAGAGTGATACCACCTGATTTGCGACATGCCAGGTTGGTATGAGGCTTTGCAGTATTAGAGACAAAAGACCTGAAACCAGGAACATCTATATTTGTGTTACACCAAGTTTCAGTAAGGAAAATAAAGTCAATATTATGTATACAGTCAATAAAATCCTTGTTTTTGGTTTTATTGCTAAGGACATTATTTGAAATACTGTGGATATTCCAGGAAAGATTAGAGTACCTTGGAGGGAACTAATAAGTGGGTGAATATCTATAGAGTGACCGAGTTATCATTGATATACTATATTATCAAAAGTTAAATTTTGAGAATATTAGTGCTTAATTAAGGTTTTCAAATTATATAAATGTATTATATAGTAGTGTTCAATATTCAGTATGTTAATATTATTTAGTAATATTGTTACAAACTTACATATTGCTGAAGATCTTTAATCAGTTGGATAAGTTGACCTTGCATTGTTTTGGTTTCTTGGGTTGTATGGTGTGTTGTTGATAGCCGAGCAGTTTGGTTATGGTGGATTGAGGGAAAAGTAGGAAAATTAGGAGGGTGATCTTGGTTAGGGTGTTGTAAATGAGTGTTTTTTGGTGGAGCTGTTTGGAGAAGCTTTGGGGATTGAGCATTGTTGAAGTGGTAGTTAGGCGTATAAGGGAGAATGCTAGGGAATTGTGGTGGTATTGCGTTGTGAGGAAACCATTGGGTCGGGGGTCTTGGAGGTCTGTACTGTCTATGCCGTTGTGGCAAGGTGATATTTTTCTAAAGAAGGCCCATTTTATGTTTGGTGCGAAACGCTTCACACCAATGTTGTTAAGGTGCTTCTTGTCTTTGAGGTGGCCATTCTTGTATATGTTATTATGTTGAACTAGAGTAATGTTCTTTTTTGAGGAAAACGCTTTTTCCAACTTGTTATTAAGATGATTCACTTTCTCATCAAGGGCATCTGTTCTTGGGAGAAGGGAAGAGAATATAATATGACTTTCAGGATGTTTGTTCTTGATATCCTCCACTATGTCAAGTGCCTTATTGGTTAGGGTTTCTGTTGGGTTAGAATGTTCTAAATTGTTTGTTCCTACATGTATAATGAACGATTTAGGCGAGTTAAAGGTGGTATTGTCCAGTATTTCTTTTGCTTTTTCAAGTGTAGCACATTTAATGTATTTTGTTTTGGCACCAGGACATAACAGGGAAGGTTTAAGGTATTGACCATTGCTGTCGCATAATATAATGGTGTCACCTTCAATTTTTTTTGGGACGTTTCCTGTTGGGATGGTTGCTGTTGTTGGATTAATGGGGGTTCACTTGTAGTGTGATGTCAGATTGATGAGAACTTTGTCGCATTTAGTATCATCATCTGTATCATCGTGTTCCTCCCACTGAGTGGTAATTTTGTTGTTGAAAACCGAGCCGCCATGTTTGTATCGGAGCTCCATCGCTTTAATCCAAAGGGGTAATCTTTCTTCAGTTGACGAGAAAGCTACTTGATTCGCACTGGGCTTGTAAATAGAAAAATCCAATCTCTCAACTGGGACACGCTTTGCATTTGACATTTTGAAGCTACTGACTTGATATCTATTGATGTTGTCCATGTGCACGTTGTTTGAAGAATCGGATTCCATTACTGTATAAATTGTTAAAATATTCGCCGAAATATGCGATTTGATTTGTTTAAAATAGTATCCGAGTTTTCTTTTCAACTTTATTCTGTATATTTCGATGAGACATATACAGAATATAACGTTTGAATTTATGCCGTTTTTGATCGATTTTTAAAAATACCCAAAAACAGGTTAATTAAGGAGTAATAAATTTTCTTGAACGGCCTATTCATATTTTGAGTATTCTCAAACGAACAAAACAAAGTTGACTGTTTCTAAGTTTGAATAGGATGAATATGGTAGTTAAATTTAAATAATACTATTATAACCATATTACTGTATCAGCGCTATTAATATTTTTGATACATTTTGTTCCAAGAATGTTCCATATCTCTGGGGAGTTGCACGTTAGGTTATATTGTTATGTTATATGGTTTAATTGTGTTTCGTTTTGAGTATGCCAAGATTATTAACTAAGGATCAAAGAGTTGGGATTTGCTTAGTGCATGCAAGATTCCAAAACGCGGCAGAAGTAAGAAGACAGGTCGCTGGGGTAATACTCCTGCCCTGACAAAACGAACAATAATTATAGCTCAATACACAAGAAGTTTTTGCATGAAACGACATGACACGACGCTATATGCATGGTCTCTGACGAGCTAGACAATGCAGTGTTAGAGGTCACGCGATTCCGACCGAATAAATATTGTTTGTATTTTGTGAATAATACTTCGTTTCGCAATAAACATTTTATCAAGTTTCATCAATTTACTCATAATAATACGTCTTTAAGTTGAGCAACGGCAACGCTTGGTTAATATTTGATACGCTGTTTTTTGCAAATTTTTGACACATCCAGAAATATACTACCAAATTTGAACACTAATATCTCTCTTTATAAATATACAACTGTAATATAGCAAAATCTAAGTTAGCCTTTCCTCTATCTAATAAAATATATTTGAGTGTAATAGCTTCACTCGCTTCAGAGTTATTAAGAATCAAACAGGAGTACTTTTTTTTGGGACATTCGGTATGTATATTTTTTCGCTTTTGGTGAAATTCATATAGTTCTTGCTTGAAGCAAGCAACTATATTTATACATGTTCGTGCATGTTCAATACGGCAGCTTAGTCTTTGGATTGCCAGACTGTGTAAATATTATATTGTCACTCATGAGAAAAATGATGTAAAATGTACCTTTAGCTAATTCGTCCAATTCAAGTCTCCTTTTATCAATGACCTGATACATAATGAGACCGTCAATGACAATCTTCCTGCCAGAATGCAACTCATCTGGATCCAGTCCAGCCTCGTACAGGTATGATTCTAAGGAGTATTTCAAATCTGTTTTGACTGTTTGGTCATTTGGTTTGGTCGTTTGGTCATTTGGGAAGTTAAGACTTCCGGTTCAAATTCCCCACCCTGTTATCAAATGCCCCACCACATGGAAGACCTAGAACGTCAAATTCCCTACTCCCTGGAGAAGACTTGAAGTCAAATTCCTGGGGTATGCCCGGGCGGGGGTGGGGGGGGGGTGATGGTGAAGTTTCGAATTGATCGATACATAAGGTTATTGACTTCATTTTCAAACTATACAACAACGTTTTCAAAATATAAAACAAAATTAAATCTTATAACATTGAAAAAAGGTTATATGGACAAGACAAAATAATTTGGTTTGCATAGTTATATTCACGCTACAGTACATGCTACAGTACACAAGCTACAGTGTGGATAAGCAGCCCTGCATCTTTGTACCTCTGCTATCATCTGCCTCAAGTCCAGGTCAGGCACGTCTTCGAGAGTGACAGGCAATGATTGCGAGCAAGCCGTACTCCTATCAGATTTCATGTAACATTTCACTGCTGGCAACACACTGTGCAAACCTGGACCACCATGAAGTACAGAGTGACCCAGTATTTTTCCAAGGGTTTTAAATGTACCAGTTACCCGCAATGACTGGTTAAGGACAGGAAGGTGATGGTCCACTTGACCTTCAAAGAATAATAGTTTTTTTGAACCTGACGAACTTAAGCCTTCGTCTATAATGTTAACTGCGATTGTCAGAAATTCTCTAACGGGGGACCATTGCCAACCACATCTTCTTCAAAGCGAACTCTAAGCCCCACTTTAAGTTTGGTGCTTGGGTTCTTGGATACTCCGATGACATCCTTCTTGAGGTGGTCAAGCCCATCCATTCTGCTTAGAGATACCCTTTGCTGAGGTTTGTCTTAATCAATGTTTTCTTTTTTAAACAGTTTCATAGCGGCCTTGGGCGAAGTTATCTCCTCGACATCTCCAAATGCAGGAATCAGTAACTGATTATCATCATCATTGTCTTGCCATTTGTCAACATTAACTATATCTGATCAAAAAATATAAAAGATACAAAAGACAGTCATAGTAAAATAAACAAGCACAGTAGATACACTGTCTCTTAATTGAAAATTATAAATAGTTTTGCATTTAAATAAATTATGCTATGTTTACAGTATGTTACACGGATTCTTCTTCGACATATCTAAGCCGGTAAAATAAAACAAATAAAACAAATGACGAATTGTCAACGTGTCTTCCCCGTTTTTAATTGTTGTGTGTTTTTTATTTTCTTAAACCTCCAATGTAAATTGTAAATAAATACGTACGTCCTCGCGGCGAGTTTACGCATGCAATGATTAAAATATATGTTTATATAAAAATGAACAAAATGAGATACAATCAGAAAAACTAGGCATCCAAGGATAGTGTGAAGTTTCAAATTGAAAAAGACACTGCAAAAACTATATAGGGTCGCCGACAACCTAGAAAAGGTGATGGCTTTCACTACGAAATAAACAGTTACCAAAGCCATTTCATCTCATTATTTATTGCTTTTAATACGCTCGGTACACAAGTAGCATGACGTTTGAAACAAGCCTAACACACCAGAAACGTGCCTTGTGAAACTGATGCAATTTATCTATTTATTGTGATGCTACATGCGACAATTCGAAATTTAAATTGTTTCACCAACAACCAAATTTTGCATATTCTAAATTTTCATTTGCATTTGCAGCTGTCGCTAAAAGCATCTCCACGAGGCTACTGCTATGCTAAATTTATCTAAAACTATAATTGAAATAGCTGTATAAGATATGTTATGAATAAATAAGCACTATGTCGTTACATCATTCAGTCAATTTCAGCTGACTTTTCATCATAAGATTCCGAACTTCGTTCCGAACTTCGCAAATTCGTTGCCAAGTTCAAAAGTTCATAATGAAATTCACAAACAGGTTTGTAAACTGGGCATTGATTGGCTGGTTTGATTTAACAGCCAGTCAGAGCCAGAGGCTTTGTTTAGTGTTTAATTTAAAGCAGTTTTGACAAGCTTTGATACAGTTCTGTGTACAGATTACTACAGATTGTTCTCATAAGATCTGGTAGAGTTATCGTTGCACTGAACACAAGTTTGCACCATTGACAATGGTGTTGTACAGCAAACAAAGACAAGGTCTGTGACGGTACATGTTGGTTACATGTACCTCCTTGCTTTTTTCTTCTATTGCATAAAGCTTGTTGGCGAGCCAAGCGATTAGCGATAACACGTTGGTGATAACAGACTTGGCTATCTCCTCGTCTTTCTTATTTAAATAAGGAGCTCTGACTCAACTGATTTCTTTAGTCTCGCAAGTTATTTTCTTTGTAAACACCGTACAGATGTTTACCCGCTTCTGTTTAATAGTTGTTTATGCTTTATTGATCTGATACAGATCTGATGCAATTTTTCGCTCTTTGTACTGAGTGTAGCCATCTATTCTGTGATGTAGTACCTTATACAGTCAATGACAATGTATAATGAATACACGGTCTAAATATTATCGATGGGCACTTAATTGAATGCTGGTAATGTATAACATAAAATTATATATTGTATTATTGCATAGAATCTCAAAGATTTTCTCAATATTCATGTCTGAAATGTTTATATACTTGAAAACGTTAACACTGTCTCGCTTCTGCCTATACGTACTGTACTTCTGTATAATGAGTATGCCGTGAAAATAATATTGGCACTCAATCGAATGCCTAAAATCTCAAAGATTTTCAACTCAATATTTACGTCTGAAATGTTTATACACTTGACTGCACTGTCTAGGTGGTCTAGCTCTTTCCTAGCTCTGTATAATGAATCGGCACTTAATTGAACGCCTGTAATGCATAAGATCAATTTATATTTTGCGTAGATTTTCAAAGATTTACCAAATATTCACGTCTGAAAAGTTTATACATCTGAAAACAACACTGTCACTCCTTCCTAGCATATCGTCACGCCATCGTGATCTACGGCTTGATAGCGCATGCGCATTTGCACTACTAAAAAAAAACTTGGGTGTTCCGGGGTAAAGATCCTTTTACACAACAGGAGAAGCGAATGTTCTAAAATTTACAAAAAATTACAATAACGAAAGCGATTCATCGAAATTTTTGTGAACTTGGCAAAAGGATAACAGAATATGTAAATAAGTTAACTGAAATTGCCTAAATAACCTTCAAAGTTCTGACTAAGTACAATAAATCACTATGGACATAAATTGTATACACCCCCCGGAAAGTTTACTCTACGATTGCCAGACTGACTGACTGATTCGTGTGAATTCGCCAGCCATCACAATAGTGTGAAGTGAAACTTCACACTAATAAAAACCATTTATATAAACCATAGACGTTTTCTTGATACAAATTTTACATAACTTAGGACATAGGACATAATGGTGCATGCATATTCCAAAACATAGTGTACCAAAGCAAATAAGAATGGTTCGATGTCAGATGATGGCATACAGTACCACTATGAAGCAGCACACATATAGTGCAGTCTGCATTTTTTTCTCTTAACTACGCAGTAAAGGACTGGTTTAGTGGAATACGTGTGGTAAAGGGGAACGGTAGAAAAAACGGATACAGTAGAAAATGCGGAAACGGTAGAAAATCGGGGTGTGGGTAGAAATCGAAAAGAGTAAAAAAACTCTTTTAGCTCTTTTTTGTAGTAATCTGACAAGAACCTCTAACAAAACTGTACTACACAATCCATAAATCCAATGCAACATTTCTACGATTATACCTATACACAAACAGCACAACAATTTGCATAATATAACCATTTTTATAAGGTTTTCTAAAAGTTCTATTCAGATTATTTCGATTTCTACCGCACCCCGAATTTTCGATCTATACCGCACCCAATACCCCGTAGCCCCCTGACCCCGCGTATAATACTAAACCGTAAACCTCTTACTGTATCCCTTGATACAGCATTTTACGAACGTGATAGTCACACCACAGTATGGTACGCAATAACTATTAACTGCACATGCAGTAATGTTAAATCAATTTACTCGTATTCCACTCACAAATTTCCATAGCAAAACCCTTACCTGGTAAAAGATGTTGCACTGCTTCTGCAACATCCCCATTTACATACAACAGTGCAGATTCGATGTCACTGGCAGAGGCACTAGGTAAAATTTCTTGTATTGTTTGCAAGTCTGTCCCTTGCATGTCTTCCGACGTAAATGCAAAGGTAGTACTATAACCTAAAACTGAATAGACCTATTGTACAAATCATTTGCATAGTATCAAAGTGCCTAACACTTTCAAATTTTATATTACAATGTAGTAAATAATATATGACTGGACATATCCTATAGTTTAGCCCAGTCAAAATAGGTGAGTGGTGACATATAGTGCTCAAATTCATTAATAATTCATGAGTAATTCAGCCAATGATAATCACCTATTTGATCACAAGATGCCATTTGGATACTTGATGAAAGTCACTAGTGTTTTCATCAAATATCTTAATTATGCATGCAAAATTACTAGAATAGAATTCCTAGTTACCTTATACTTGGTTAAGAATTCTATTCAAATCAGCAAATGAGAACATTCTGTTACATCTCGATTCATTTGAGAAGCCATATAAACAACTCGAGCTCGTGTCTCACCGGGATATCCAAACACTCAAAAACAATGTATGAAAACACTTGCGCTTCGCACTCGTGTTCTCATACATTGTTTTCTCGTGTTTGGATATACCGGTGAAACACTCGCTCTCTTGTTCATATATTAGATCATACTGTACGTTCTGTGGACGAGAGGTACAATTATGTGACCACACCAGATTGTTGAAAAGTGAAATTACTGTGTTTACCTCTTTGTGATCTCATCAAGGGTAGTTTGCCTCTGCTAGAAAATAATCCAAATTATAAAATATTAACCATTTGTACTGTAAATCATTTACAGCTATAGAATATTAAAAAAGGTTAATATGTAAAACACAAGTTCCTCTCAAATTTTCACACTATATCTAAAAATATCTAAAATATTATAACAGTGCCAGTTTCAAACAATAGTAATCAACTACGATTCAAGTACTGTATGCACTTATGGAATGTACTTAATACATTACAGTGCTAAAGAATGTTAAATATACAAATGACAAAAAAACTCATAGCCACCGAGGACCATACAAAATTTTGCAAAAAGTTAACATTAGTTTCAATATTTCCTACAGTACTTAAAAGGTACGCAGATTAAAAGGTACGCAGATTTTTTGCTATCTGCGTATTTAACTTTTTGCTTGGGCTGTACTTTCCTGAGTCCAAGTTATTCAAACCATAATTTAGTCAGAATATGTATAAGTCTGACATGACTTTGCATGAAACATGATTGGACTGATTGAGATGGGTCTAAGGAATGTTGTAATCGTTTGTTGTGTTTGTATATGCATTTGTCTCAAGCTTGTACCAGCTCAATTATATGTAGCAATAATATTCGAAGAAAAGTCAGGCATGACTAAAGATTTTGAGTTGTTGAACCCTTATGTTCAAGTACACAAATTTTAAAGTAGTATGACTTGTACTGTACCTTATTAGAACCAGTTGTGTTGTGAGTGTATGTGTGTTCTCTTATGCAGCTGAATGGCAAGTCAATACCACATACAAAGCACTTCAAAACAGGTTCACAAATGGTTGCCTTAATCAGATAAAATAACAGTTAACTTAATATTAAGTTTCAGTTACTTTAGGTTTCTAAGGTAAGATACAGTCCCTTCTACAATTAGACTTCAAATTGTGCACTAAGAATGAAGTCATGACATGATTAATGTATTCAAATTTAGGGGTGCACCGGATTTTGAATTTTCAAATCCGGCCGGAACCGGATTGACCGGATTTGGACAAAAATTCCGTCCAGATTTACTGGATTTGAGATAAACCGGTAATGGGGATAAATTGGGATAATTCAGTATTCAAAATGGCGGTTTATCTTTTTTACTATTTTTAGTTAGTGTCAGTTTAGATTTTGATTGTGTTTAAACCATTTTTTAATATTTTATAATAATATTAAGTGTTTTTTTAAACTTTAAAGCTGCCAAATTGATGGTTTATCCCATTCTTGATGAATTTTTTGAGGTGAAAACAAAAATTTATATCCGACCGGATTTTCTCCAAATCCAGCCAGTTGCCGGATACCAGAAAATTCATCAAATCCGGCCGGAATTCCGGCCGGATTTTAAATCTGGTGCAACCCTATTCAAATTGCATAACTGGACATAGGCACCCTAATGTTGAGTGGCATGATGTGATTTAATCATATCTATGGATTTAATGAAATGAACTTGAAAAATTCACAAACCTTCCTAAGATTTCAAGAAATAGTGAGAATGGGCTGGGGACAAAGTGTGTTTCCATGACAACCATATAAACAACCGAACCCAAAATGTTCACTTGGTTGCACCATTAAGTGTGCCAAGTTTCATCCACTTTTTAGTTGGGGGGCATACATGTCTTTAGCCCCCCTCTTTTCAACAATTATCAATGAATATTATTTCAGTTACTTGTATATTTTATGACATTCTGTTACCTTTAGAAATCTGTAAATCCCCTTTTAAAGTGCAGGATATGGCATTTCAGAAACTCTAGTTTCAAAATTTTCATGCCCCCAGATTCCCATAGCACCCCACCCCTGGCTTCATTGGATTTTATTACATTATCACCAATGTATTAAATTTTCTTATTATTGCCAATATCTCAAATCAAACTAGTTACATCACTACTCAAAGTACAGCATTTGCATGTCATTTAAACAAAAGAGAAGCACAGTAGAATGATTGGTATATGAATAACACGAAGTTGCATGTGAGGACTGGAAATGTCTGCCTTAATGTTAGCTTTATATTTTGCCTTTATATTAATGATTATTTGTTGTGGTTAAATGTGTTTTGATTTATTGCTATTGTTGTTGCGAAAATGTTAATGATTAATTAGTTCATGCAATTAATTGTTCTTTGTTTTGTCTAATTGATTTTCTCTTTACGGAATATATAATAAGGTGTTGTTATAGAACCTACTTACTAGCACAAATGATGTTGAAATCACGCTATTGTCCTTCTTTCAGTATTATTGATTTCCCAATCATTCTATTGTGCTTCTCTTTTGTTTAAATGACATGCAAATGCTGTATAGAAAGTCAAGTGTGATAACTTGAGATGAGATACAAATAAACTGTAAATGTCATTCTTCATCATTTTAGTAGTAATTTTTAGTATAAAAACAATAAAAAATGTGGCAAAAATTTCGTTTCATTAACACTTTAATCAACCCATTGGCATTGAGCCGTAATGCATCCCATTGCACCATACTTACATTTTTACTTTTGTAATGCCAGACGATTTTACTCGTCAATGAAGGAAGCTCTACAGCTTAATGGGTTAACCAAAATATCTGACAATGTCTCTGGTTAACCCATTCAGCCGCAATGCGCCACAGCCAAGTGCGCCCTACTTTTTTTTTACTTGTCTAATGCCAGATGATTTTACTCTTCAATGGGGAAGCTCTGCAGGGTAATGGGTTAAACTACATTTTCTAATTTATGTAGCATAATTAACATAGGGCAAAAAAATGTGGGTTTCCGGTTTCCAAACCCTACCTAGCTTTTGGATGCCGAAATCCCGACCCTAAACTTTTTTTATTGGATCATGCTTGTAAGTGTTTCCACTTAGACTAAAACATTTGTGGAAAATGGAAATTTGATGTAATAGTAGGGAAATTTATCTTTGGATGTGTAAGTACTGACTAATGGCATCCGGTTGTTTGGAAAATTAAAAAAAAAAGTTTAAAAAAAAGTTAAAACCGACATACGCTACCTAAGTTTTTACAAGAAGAAATAGGAATCTGTGGATATTTCTTTTTTGGCCTAGCTTTGTATACATCAAACTTTGTACTGTAGTACTAAATTCGTAACAAAAACAAATAACACACCTGACTGAGTCTTCCATACTCAGCTCATTCTCTGTACAAGGCTCAATTTCTGTAGATGTAGTTTCAGAGATGGTTTTTGATGTCAATGGTATGTCTTTTTGAACAGGCCGTATATAGATTTTCGCTTGTCCACACAAATCTTTAAGCCGATTAACTGTATGTGGTGGACTTATCACATGAAAACCAGCATCACTTCCGCCACCTCTTTGATAGAGTAAGAAATCAAACCCGCCCACTTCTGACAATTGGGGATAGTGCTCCATAATTGTATCATAGATTGGCTCATTTTCAGCCAAGGTAATGCTTTTGGCTCCCAGATATGAATTTGACAAATCAGTTCACTCCTTAACAGTAGTGGGTGGCTTTACTGCATTCCTGGAGGCAAGGCATACAAATTTCAGAGAATATGTCAATTGTTTCTATAGAGGCTCATTTATTTATTTATTAGTTTCACCATATTACAATATATGAACAACAGTGTGAGCCAATTACTGCAGGCCCGAATTAGGACATACAAACATAAAAAAACTATCTAAATAAAACTATAACTAATACTTGAGACTTGAGAGGGATGCATATCTATTTTGGCTGGGGGGTGGAGTTCTATAGTACAATGAGTTTCAAATATCCATTTTACTCTTCACTACACCGATATTTTCATTCATATTCATTGTTTTTATGCATCTTGTGTGTTCGTTAAGCAAGGAATACATCAATGAAGCAAAACATAGGCAATATTTTTTTAGAAAATTCACATAGCACAACATGAACACATGCGGATCAGTTTGTTTCATAAGTTCAAGTGTCAAGTGGTTACCAAAACGGTTAAAGTTAATGTTATGACAAGCATACCCAGTAAATGTGTCTTAAGGCATTTATAATCAATTCTGATATATTCTGAGAAGATATTTCACTTCAGTCCAAGCTTCTGTCATGTGGAAGCATTGACAACCATTATTTATTTATTTGTATACACTTTATAATATATTTCGATCAAATTGTTTATTAAACGTGTACAAAAACACCTTCCATTCACTTATTCGCTGCTTTTTATTTTGTTCGAATCAATTTATCATAAGAACATACAAACGACACTCTACCCTAGCGCCGCAAATTTTATGTAAATTTAAAATTTTAATATGTTGACAAAATAGTAGAGGTCACTCAGGTGTAGTACAGTACTTTTAGAGGAATATTAATAAACCAATACAATCAATATTACACTTACCTGAACTGTTCGATGCCTCACTTGACTGTTGCAAGTTGGAAATTCTATTTGCTAACTTGACTAGTGTCTCTTTCACTTCGCTTAAATCCGCCATATTTTACACCTTGTGGTTGAGCCACATGTGAGCCGGCGTTACGTCGTTTAAATTGGATTGTGGTTGGATGTTCAAAAAAGTGTTGAATGTTGAATTGCGTAAAAAGTTGAATGTTGAATTTTGTGAAAAGTTGAATGTTGAACTGCGTAAAAAAGTTGAATGTTGAATTGTGTGAAAAGTTGAATGTTGAATTGTGTGAAAAGTTGAATGTTGAATTGTGTGAAAAGTTGAATGTTGAATTATGTAAAAAGTTGAATGTTGAACTGCGTAAAAAAGTTGAATGTTGAATTGTGTGAAAAGTTGAATGTTCAATTGTGAAAAGTTGAATGTTGAACTGCATAAAAAAGTTGAATGTTGAATTGTGTGAAAAGTTGAATGTTCAATTGTGAAAAGTTGAATGTTGTATTAAGAATTGAACAAAATACACAAACTAGGATCACAAATAGAAAACTTGAATTTTGGCGGAAATATGACGTCATATAAAATTCAGGTGCAGCACTCTAACCAACTGTCAGCTACAGAGTCCAGTTGTCAAGCTCTAACCACAAGTACATGTATACATGTATATACCAGGTACTGCCATGTTAAGGTATGGGTGAATAACAATATTTTGTTGACATCTCACTTCATTGAATAATAGTTGGTTACAGCAATACATACTGGATCTAGTGATTTTGACATTCACATAAAGACTACTGTGACTCTCGATGATGAAGAATATAGTAAAATTTACTGAATCGATCACATGCCTTCTACTTTAAACATTGGCAAATATTGCCATATGAGAACTAAATAGAATACTTAAGTATATGGGATCTGATTGAGTATTTTAGCTTGATAAGTTGGCCATTTTACAATTCAGCAACATTTTGTTATTGAATTTTAAATTGACCTTTGACGTGTAAGAAGTGAAAGGAGAAGGTCATCCCAAGAATGTATGATGAAGATTTGAAGAAATATGAAGATTCAACTGACAATATGTTAAGATGTATTGCAGTATATTATAGTAAGGGCATAATATGGGTAAAGATGAGTATAGGAGAGTTTATAAAGCTAGTTCATATACGCAGAAACCAGGTAAAAAGCGGGCTGCACATATTAAGGTTGCCAACTGCCCTTCCCCTCTGCTTGTTCCCTACCACAGGTTAATGGCATATATAAAATCCATTGATATTGGTCAGTTGCACAGTGTCCATGAGAATCTGTGTAATGGGTTGGATGAATGTGATAAGGTTAATGGTTGTTATAGGGACATTGAAGATCTTCTAGTGAAGTTGGCCAAGTTTTATCTAAATCATGGTAAGTACAATCTCCTAACATTTGACCAGTTCATATTGCATTGGGTGGAGACGGTACCCCTTTTGGAAGGGATGACTCGGCATGTTCACGGTTTGTCAGTTTTCTCAACATCGGCATGTTGAGTAGTAATGAAAATTTTCTTCTTTTGGGCGCAAATTGTGCAGAGAACTGTTTGCTGGTTAAGCATTTCTTGGGTAAGTTAATGACTGACATTAAACAAAGTCAGAGTTAAGGGAGAAAGCATTGATGTTAAATTTGTGTTTGCAGAACTGCCAAATGACATGAAAATGCTTGCTTTCTTAGCTGGGAGCTCACTAACAGTGCAACTTACTTTTCCACTTTTGCAGAGGCAGAGCAAGGAGTCACTGACAAAGATTGGAACCTTTGGGGTTAAAGTGATCAACGCCGTTGAAAAATTCAAAAAGAAAATAAAGCATAAAAATGTTTCAGCCAACAGCAAAAGATCAAATATAACATTCATTGCCAAGCAGAAAAACCGGCAAGAATTTGTCCCTTTGGTGGCTGAATTGGTTGACTGAGCACATGTTGAACGGCTTCATTTAAAAAAGAATGCCTGTGCATTAGCCCATTGTTATCTTTTAAATCACGCGATTGAAATGTCTAAACCTGATTTATCAACTTCTTTTTCTGAGGTTCCACCTCAGAAACTCCATTTTTCAAGTTAATTGATGTTTTAAGATCCAATTGTTATTTGAATAGGCTGGCGAAAGGGATTGTAAGATAGTATGATGATAATGCTAAGACTGATGCAAGGATGTTCAATTATCGATTTACAGGTAAGGACTCGCGAATGTTTTTACATAATTTTATGTTTCTCATTAATGTACTTGAAAATGGTGTTTCTGATAAAAACCGGCAAGAATTTGTCCCTTTGGTGGCTGAATTGGTTGACTAAGCACATGTTGAACGGCTTCATTTAAAAAAGAATGCCTGTGCATTAGCCCATTGTTATCTTTTAAATCACGCGATTGAAATGTCTAAACCTGATTTATCAACTTCTTTTTCTGAGGTTCCACCTCAGAAACTCCATTTTTCAAGTTAATTGATGTTTTAAGATCCAATTGTTATTTGAATAGGCTGGCGAAAGGGATTGTAAGATAGTATGATGATAATGCTAAGACTGATGCAAGGATGTTCAATTATCGATTTACAGGTAAGGACTCGCGAATGTTTTTACATAATTTTATGTTTCTCATTAATGTACTTGAAAATGGTGTTTCTGATAAAAACCGGCAAGAATTTGTCCCTTTGGTGGCTGAATTGGTTGACTAAGCAAAATGCTGTTTCTTTGTTCAGTCATGTGAACATTACAGATGAGCAAATACTAGAATTAAAACAACACTTTAGATATCTTTTAAACCTTTCTGTGAAGAATTGCCATTTTTTATTTGATGGTGTTTTATACAAGCAGGTTGACAGTGTAGCAATGGGTTCACCCTTAGGTCCATTGTTTGCTAATATATTCCTATCTTTTCATGAGAAATCCTGGTTAGCTGACTGCCCTTCTCTTTTAAGCCTATATTCTACCGTTGATATGTTGATGATTGTTTTCTTATTTTCACATCATGTGACCATGTTACTCCTTTCCTCTCCTATCTAAACTCGAAACACCCCAACATTCAATTTACTCATGAGCTTGAAAGTAATTCGTGCCTTCCTTTTCTAGATGTCAAGGTCATTCGATCTGTTAGTTCTTTTCGCTATCATGGTTCATCATAAATCTACTTCCACCGGATTGTTTACCAATTTTTACAGTTTTACTCCAATGCTGTACAAGAAGGGTTTACTTTTCTCTCTTTTCTCGTTATTTCAACATTTGCTCTTCTTATGTATTTTTCCATTCTGAAATGGAAAAATTCAAGAAAACGTTCTCTCTTAATGGTTATCCTGCAACACTTGTTGATAGTTTCAAATCATTTCTTGATAAACTCTTGTTAAAGTTCATACTTGCTCTAAAAAGATTATATATTTTTGTCTTCCTTTCACTGGTCATCATGGTTTGCACATTCTATCACAACTTCAGAAATTTCTTTCTTCTGCTTATCCACATATTTCCTTATGACACATCTTTCGTCCTTTGTTCTGTCTTTCGAACTTCTTTCCATTTAAGGACAAAATTCCCTGTGAACTGAGATCTAAATTGCTACTTCTGAAAAAGATTTAGTATTTGTGTCTTCCTTTTCATGTCATCATGGTTAATTCTATCACAACTTCAGAAATTTCGTTCTTCTGCTTCCACATATTTCCTTATGACACATCTTTCGTCCTTTGTTCTGTCTTTCGAACTTCTTTCCATTTAAGGACAAATTCCCTGTGAACTGAGATCGCATGTTGTGTATTTGTGTAAGTGTCAATGCTGTGGTGCATTGTATGTTGCTCAAACTCACCGACACATACACACACGTATCTCTGAAATATGGATGTTTCACCTTTGACTGGAAAGAAATGTTCTGTTTCAACCATGTCAGGCATACTCGCTCATATCCATACCACTAAACATCAAATTTCACCCTCTGATTTTAAAATCCTTTCCATTGCTACTTCTGAAGCAGATTTAGTCATTCGCGAAAGCCTTTTCATATCTAAACTTAATCCTATTTTAAATGCCAACATTCGGTCAACTCCCAACCTATTCTAATGCTTTGCTATAGGTCTCTAATTACTAATAATTACTAACCATTATATCTTTAATTTACTAATATTTTTAATGACAGGTTGTTTTTCATCCCTTCCTCTTATTCGCTTATTTTAATAAGGTAACCATTTAAAAACTTATATATATATAATACACGCTTGTAAATAAGTTTAATTGCTCTGAAGATGTTGTGATCAATACAACGAAATGTTAGCCAATACATTTTATATTTTTGTTATGTCTTGTCTGAAAGTCATTTGCTCCCATTTAATTTTCATTTTTAAAACAACACTGTACACAATTCTATTGTGGTTCTTCAGTGTTAAACCTACAGTGTGGACATCGCACTATCGTCGAATTTAATTCAGACGAATTTAATTGAACCAATTAAATGCGATGGTAGTGTGTCGTATGAAACAAATTAAATCCGTCTGATGAATTAAATTTGTCCAAGACGTTTTATCCGTCATGGTCAGATGGATACGTGTGTAGCACATTTTCGTTTTATACGATGCCCTATCATAGCATCAAATTAAATGCATAAATTATTTTAACTTATATATTTCTGAGCCCATAGTTCATATTTTAGCAACTTCTACTTACTGGACATGCGTAGTATGTGATTTTCCTCATTCGGGCAGGAAATTAATGCACAAAATATACTGTTGTGCACCAAAAGAACAATGAATTCATGTAAAAATTGTGGTGAAATCACAACATATGATTGTATTTCATGTGCTAAATATGTATGTTTATGTCCACAATTGCTGTGTTGCTGAACCAAACGAATATGTATCTGGTTGGCACGAATTCAAGAGTGTTTCCTACTGTATGTCGTGTATATGTGACCACTTTGACCAGGATTCAAGTAAGAAAGTGATTGCAGAGAATCTAAATGTTCAAGCAGTTCTACAACCTCTACCCCACGATCATTAAGCCTGTTTAGTTTAAATGGAAATGGCAAGTCAGGAATAAAAGGTGAAACAAGCAATAGTGACTCTGATAGTCAATTGAGCAGGTGTGTCAAACCTATCAAACCTAGGATAGTCAGATCACAGATATGGTGGACATGATTGTAAACGACGATGGGCTGGTACGTAAACTTGTATTTACCAATGTGAAAAAAATAAAAAAATAGCGATGCTTACAAAAAAATTTTGCCTAAGTTAACCAGAAGTCTCAGGATGCATTTGGAAAAGACTTCCCCTTTACAGTGCAACAGATGAGGAATAAATTCAAATGGTGCATAAGCACTTGCAAGAAAATTTGTCTAACAATCAAATCAGCAGTTAAATGTTTTGTTGAGAGCAAAGGATATGGGAACTGGTTTGATGTACTGTATCCCCCTTGTTAAGACAATGGACTCCTGTAAACCAGAAAATGCCATAGAACCTTCTGCTAAAGTTGTGCCTGCTAAGCGACCAAAAACTGATGTTATCCCCAGGTCTCTTCAATTAATGCAAAATATAATAATTAAGAATGATTCAACTAAAGAATTGCTGTAAATTCTCAAAGACGACATGCAGCATTCAAGAGAGCAAGAAATGAAGCAGTTTGACTTGTTGCATTGGTTTGATACTCGAACCAATGCCAGCAGGTGCCATTCACTGGTAATCCTTATAGTAATGCACAATTAAGGTATACATGCACAACAACAGTCACATATGCCATTTCCTCAACATAATGTCCAAGGTGTATATCCTCCACAACAATCTCACATCCAATTTCCTCAACGCACTGCTCAAAGTGTCTACCACCCACAACAATCACCATTGCCATTTTCTCAACTTGATGCTGATCATGTTTACCCTCCGCAACAATCACACTTGCCATTTTCTCAACCCAATGCTCAAAGTGTCTATCCCTCACAGCAGTCACACATATTGTTTCCTCAACCAACTTCTCGAGGCACACATACATTCCAAACTGTTACTAGCTACATCTGAATTGGAAGACAATAATTGTGGCACAATTGTTCAAAATGACAGCATCACTGATAATTAGTGACATACAAGTACATTAATTTTAAAGTTCCTGTTGATATTGTTGCATATATTTGGTTATTTTATATCCAGAAAGCTATTAAAAATATTTAGTTGAGGGAGATGTACAGACATCAATAAAAAAAGTATAGATATATACAGTATATATACCTAATTTAGCCAAGGTTGTCCTCAATAAGATTAACACAATTACAGTTTGAGAGGCTTAATGAATTATTAAAAGTGAACTAACCCTTACCAAACTGACATATATGTAAAATGTCTGCAAGTATAAGTAAATATCTGCAAAATATCTGCATAAAAGTTGCAGATATTTGCAGATATGTCAATTGTCTGGCAAAATATCTGCATA
>CACRXK020004585.1:0-31062 GCA_902702795.2 Paramuricea clavata | reverse complement strand
CCTGATGTTTGATGATGCTAAATTGTAATAAATAATCAGTGTTGATGATAGCCTGATGTTTGATGATGCTAAATTGTAATAAATAATCAGTGTTGATGATAGCCTGATGTTTGATGATGCTAAATTGTAATAAATAATCAGTGTTGATGCTATATGATACTCAAATTATGCTGGATCATAGTGGGTGATAATTCGAACTGGTCTTGCTTAATTATGGTAGATGATCAAGCTAAATTATGAATCAGAACTTTTTCGGGTAGACACATATATGGCTATAGCGTCCCAATTTTTAGCCTTTTCAATGAAGCTGGTTGCGTTTACAGCGAATGAAAAGGAAAGAACACATATGGTAATCACTTGCCTTTTGTACAAGTTTCAGTGTCTTTGCCAGAGAAATATCTCGACATACTGACAAACCATATGTCTCCAGCTCTTCTAAGTGAACCAAGGTATCAGCTATGACCTCGTGATGTGAAAAACGATCAAACGACCACAATGAGAATTTTAAACTTTGTAACAAAAGATACCGTAGTGGTATGGTAAATTCGAAGAATTCCTGGAACTCGGGTGAGGACGTTTTGTACACGGCTGATTGACATGGTCTGTCTTTCTGTGGAAACAAATTGATTATTATGTAGTAATTTATTTCATTTGCTTCATTGTTTGGTAAATCCCGTGCCTTGAGCAATACAACGACGAGGACCGATCTGTAAAAGAAATTATATTTGAAGTGTATTGTAGATGGAAATTGTCGAGTGGAAATTTATATATATTAGACCTAACCAGGAACAGAAAAGAAAAATGCAACTTTAGGTCCCTGGCAGGAATTGAACCTGCGGCCCTGCGATTCCGGTGCAGCGCTCTAACCAACTGAGCTACAGAGGCCAGTTGTCGAGCTCTAACCACAAGTTCTGCATGTATATATACTAGGGTACTGCCATGCACAGGTTATGGGTAAATATCAAGATTTTTGTGGTATCTCACGCGAATGAATAATATTTGATGGGTATTGTAAATGGAAATTGTCAAGTGGAAATTTACATACATTTATTACACCTAACCAGGAACAGAAGCGAAAAATACAACTTTAGATCCCTGGCAGGAATTGAACCTGCGGCCCTGCGATAAATGTATATACGTTTCCACTCGACAATTTCCATCTACAATACCCTTAAAATATTATTCATTCGAGTGAGATGTCTCAAAAATCTTAAAAGAAATTATAAAATGCAACTATATGCCCTCTGGCATGAATCGAACTTGCCATCCTGCGATTCCGGTGCAGCGCTCTCAGCAACTGGACTGTGTAGTGAGGTTGGTTTGGAGCACCGCACCAGAAGTACATGGCCACAGGTTCGATTCCTGCCAGGGGGGTATAATTGCATTTCTAGCAACTGCTCCTGTTTAGGAAAATCTACAAAAATCTCTTTTGAAAGTGCCCGCTGTTTGAAAGGCTGCAAATGTAACTTTAATTAGTTTAATTTGCTTTTTACACATGAACAGTAATAAAAATCTTGTTGGCAACATGGACCCTCTAAATATATACTTGAATATTGTACCTCGTCAGATCATATCGCAGGTTAACATAAAGTGTTCCAGCATAATTCTGACTACAATCACTAGGT
Source organism: Paramuricea clavata (assembly GCA_902702795.2). NCBI lineage: Eukaryota > Metazoa > Cnidaria > Anthozoa > Malacalcyonacea > Plexauridae > Paramuricea > Paramuricea clavata. The sequence continues at coordinate 29,437 of CACRXK020004585.1, read as the reverse complement.
AATTCATCGTCTTCAATAACCTGCAGTAAAATAAATATGCATGTCCTCTCAACTTTATACACTGTTAAATCGTCGGCAATAGACAGCCAAAATATTATATACTTTACAATCTACCCTAGTTAGTGAAACCTAGCCAAGGACAGACCATATCACTACTTTCATGGTTTACACTGCCTCAGATGCAACTCATGACTTACTCTTCATAGGCTGGTATACACTATCTCAGTAAGTGTACTTGATCAAACATTCAAACTGAGTGGCCATCTAGACTACTTTCAAAATCCCGTTCTTTTTGCGTTAAACGAACGAGGATCAAACGTGGATGAGGTCGTCAGATTTAGATTAGGGTTAGATGAGTGTCAGATTAAGATTAGATTAGGGTTAGGGGTTAGAGTCGGCGTTAGCGATATAGGGTTCAAATTAAGGCAATGAGAGCGCTTTTTGACAATTACTAGACATGGCCTTAATTTTGGGAAGAGATCATGCTGCCCATTAACATAGCGTATAACTGCTAATTGTCAAGCATTGTGAACCAGCTTTTAGATAGTAAGGAATCTTTAGATAAGGCCCCAGATAAGGAAACCAGGTCAGAATGGAATTATTACCTTTGGTATTTGATTAAATAGCTCAGGTTGAATGAATGATTCTGATAATGTTCCATATGGAAACTCAGGTAATAGAACTATGTGAAACTTTGCTGCACTTTTCTGCCATATTTTGTCAGTTGCATGACGACGGTTTTTGTAAACTCTGCCGCCATTCACATTGATTCTTTTCCCAGCAATTTTAACCAACATGTACAAAACTAAAGCAAACACTACAATAGACAGTGCTATAGCTATTTCATGAGTTTGGTTGAGTTTGGTTCCCATTGACTCACGGAGCTGAAAGAAAAAGTACATTCAAATAATATACTGATTAAACAACAAGGGATGTAAAATTATAACCAAATTGTATCGAATAAAGTCTGTACAAAGGTTCAATATAATGATGAAAACGATCCGTATGCTTAATGAAATTGCTGAAATTGCTGAAAACAATCAATATGATTAATGGAATTGGTTGAAATTAAAGATAGTCAATGTATAGCACATGATGGTCAACTCTATAAGCCGCATAAAAGGAGATACAGTTATCAGACTGACTAAATTGTTTACTATTGACCTTGTATATGGTGGCAAATACATGTAATGGCATTATTTGCTCGCTCACATAATCCATGTCAATACTGGCCTAATGTTAATTTGTTCACCGTGTGTAGCTGGCATAGTCGCCATACAGTTTTATAAGACATACAACACTTAAGAAAGTTGAAAGAAAGTTGTTTGTGCGACCTGCTTAACTCTGTTTAAAGCATCTAACTGTGGTATCCAAATGGATCCAAATCATTTCCTGCAAATTTATTCCAATCGGAAATTAAACTTAAGATCTCTAGTTCAACGTAGCAGCGCTGTGATTACTGAGATGCGCGGTGATCGCTGCCCGATTTGAACCCCACAAGCTGCTATTCCTACTCTCTTGAGGACATCTAGCAATGCTAAAGATCAATGCAATTCAGTAGCGTAGCGTAGAGTCTAGAATCTGCTTTTACTGCCCACGTTATCATGCGTAACTAACAATATATATTGAACTTGTCACGGATGGCAATCCAAGCTGAACTTTGCGAGTAGCATGGCACATGCAGGATAAACTAGTGAACTACCTTCACATTAATGTCTGTCAACTTCTGTTGGCAACCGTAAATGATTTGATGGATATTGTGACAATCTCATCTATGGTGATGTGCCTGTGATCTCTCTCTTTCTTTGGTGTTCGTTTCCGTTATAGTTGATCACATGCCTGACAGATAAAACTTACTTGCCAAGTGACTGATTGTGCATGTACACTGTCACTGGCGTATTGAAACATTTTCATGATCAGAAAATTTCCACCTTACGAAATGGATATGCTTATCCCGCTTGTACCTAAAAGCCAATCACTTAACATTTCCTACCTTTTGCGCATCCCATTCACGTGTATAAGTCACGAAAATCAAAGAACAAATATTTAGTGGTTGTGTATAACGTCCTTAAATATTGTACAATGAAATGAATGAGCTATAAGTAGTTACGAGTTGACTGAATTAGTTTGCTACCCGCATCGTCATTGGTTAGTATTGGCCTGTGGTACTTAACACGCATTGATCTATCATTCAGTATGTTGATGCTTGCATCACTTTATATATAAAATGTGGATACGATATATAGTTTTTTGTCTTAACATTTTTGTTACAATGGAACATAGTATACGATATCTTGACAAAGATAAGGCATATATTGAAAATTTAACGAAGAAGGAAAGGAAACTTCCAAGTTCCGACGATTGCATGTAGTACCTCAGCTATGGATAGCTTGGCGTATCAGTACTGTTTCTAACGCCACCTAACCAGCTAAACTAAACTTTATTTAGATTTTTATCACTTTTGAACCGTTCTCCTTGGAGGTCATAAGAAAACGGATTGACTGAGAATCAAATTGGAAGCACTTGGTCTGTATTGAGACGAATTTATGATCAGAAAACTGCGTTTTGCACGAATCGAAAACTGACACAGTCATGCCTTAAGGCAGCGCTGTATCCAACATCCCATAATTCATATTTTGGACCGAAACAACAACCTCTTTCCCTTGTCAAAACGGGAAAAAGCCTTTGGAACGAGATTGCCAAACTAGTTATTCTGCATGTCATCATTCATTCATTCTTTTTATCACTGAAATGAACCAGTTGAGTTTAAGCCTGGTTTCCATATGGTCGTAACTGTCGCGAACGTGTTGTAACTGTCGTCAGAGTAGTGTTCGCGACCAAATGGAAACATCTTGTCGCGACACGCTGCCGGCAACAGTTCACGACAGTTACAACAGTGTCGTCGAAATAGACTCGCGAGTTCTATCTCGACAACAGTTGCCGCGACAGGCTAAAAACGTGTCGTGACGGTTATTTTTTAATGGAAACAGAAAAAACGACAGCGTGGCAACAATTTTGCGACAATCAGGGGAGGCAAAGGTCTTCTTTGGGGGGACCGTGTTTGTCTTTTTAAAACTGCCGCCAGCTGCTTGTACGATCCCTGGGTACGAAATTAACTTGCGACAGTTTATGACTGTCACGTGGCAGTCACAACCATACGGAAACACGCATAAAAAGCATTCACGACAAACACTTCACGACACGTTCGCGACAGTTACAACCACATGGAAACCAGGCAATCTCGTTCCCCGAGCCTGCGATCCTCTGGAAGGAACGCGAGGCTCTGGGATAATCCGTTTCAGGGAGGAATCTGATTGGCCGTTGAAATGAATGCGTAGTTCAATCTTAGCTAGGATTCCTGGCTTCCGGCAACGGATTATCCCAGAGCCTCGCGTTCCTTCCCGAGGATCGCAGGCTCGGGGAACGAGATTGGGAAACCAGGCTTAAAGCATACAGCAACCTCGTACCCAGGGTCCTCCTCAGCTCGCGCGCCACCACGAGGAAGACCCTGGGGACGAGGTTGAGTATACAGCTAATTCAATTAAGGTTGTCTCTGAATGTCAAAAACACCGACCTTTTAGCGCAAAAAGCACAATGGGCGTGTTATCATTATGAGACTGTTTATGCATGCATGATAAGACTAATTGTTATGTTTTGCTAATCAATTATACGTCTAATATTTATGCTAATCGATGTTCATAAACAACTTTTCGGAAACGTTTAATAAAAAGTTTAAAAATATTCTGCCAAGTTTGCTTCTCAATTGGAATGGATTAGACGGGCGAATAATATACGAAATAGGTGAAACTCATAGGAATTCGTAAACTATAAATCGCTTTTTTTCGCGCATAGAGGCCAAGGTTTTCCTGTTTTAAGTTTTCACTTTGAAAGGACAACCTTAATTAAACGTCGCGCTTCTCATGTGCCGAACGCATTAAAAACAATAGATAATCAGCTGAAATGCATCATCATCTATTGTTTCTAACGCGTTCGGCACATGAGAAGCGCGACGTTTGAAACATGCCTAAAGCCTGTTCTAAACGTCGCATTTTACATGCGCCGAATGCATTCAAAACAATGGATAATGAGGCATTTCAGCTGATTATCTATTGTTTTGAATGCATTTGGCGCATGTAAAATGCGACGTTTAGGACAGGCCTAAGCTCTACTGTATATAATGTACAGGGTGTATAAAAAAAAGGAGACCTTTAGAAATCAAGCATATTGTTAAAATTTGAATGCCTTTTCAATTGCAATATGCTAAACAGTGGTGCGTGAAATATTGATATATTAGTGCATATATTAGAAAAAGGAGACCTTTAGAAATCAATCATTGTTCTAATTTGAATCCTGGAGCACTTTGCGAAGCCCACGAGTGCGTAACATGCGATCGACGTACATTATGCATGGCAGATTGTTCCCAGGAGCAGACAATCTTTTGTTTAAACGTTATTTCAAAGGTCTCCTTTTTCTACGGTTCTAGGAACTACGGTTCAGCATATGTGCAATTGAAAAGGCATTCAAATTTTAACAATATGGTTGATTTCTAAAGGTCTCCTTTTTTTATACACCCTGTATAACACTAACACTGTGACATTAACAGGTTCAGTATTACAATGAACTCAACTAACAAGCGGACCGATGGCCTATACGGTTATTTATTTATAAACTTTGCCGTTTACAAAATTTACACTAGTACAGAACGGCACAGGAACGTCAACACAGCGTACGCGTAGGCCAATTACGTTGACGACCTGGTTTAACAAGTACAAAACACATATTAACATGGCTGCAGAAAGTAGGAAGCAGTGGAGCGACGCTACCTCCAAAGTCTAAAGGGCTAACTCCAAACCAAAATATACACTTGAGTAACTTGTGTAATTCAAAATTAACTGAGTTGAAATATGAATTGTGAGGTTACTGGCTAACTCCAAAAATTATTTGGAGCTAAGTACAACTCCAAATATCATGAAAAAGCTAGATATCTAAGCCTACAGACTAAGCCTTGAGTTTCGGATTTTCCATATGAAGCCCCTAGCGGCACACTTGGCATTTCGTTCAGAGATTAAATTTTGATCTGCAGTTGCGGCGCAACCCATTCTCGTACCCCTTGACCCTTGTCATGCTATTGACCACGTGTTTGACGGGCTCTGGCTACGAGAATGTGGCAAAGCCTAGCTCCATTTGAAGATTGGCTACCTCAACGAAAATAAAATCTACAGGTATGACACATAATGCACAGCTTAACACACAAATTAACGACTTTATCTGAGTAGACGTGAAATTCAAGCTAATACACCCTTTTCATAAATGGATGCCGATTAAAAATTCTTTTATTTGCATATAAATTGGCCCAACTAGCCTCGTACTCATGTTAAGATTTCAAAGGAATTTCTACCCAGAAACGAGGCTAGTTGGGCCAATTTATATGCACATAAAAGAATTTTTAATCGGCAGCCATTTATGAAAAGGGTGTATACAGTTTCTCGATTATCTAAGGACCCTCGCGTTAAAAGAAATAGTCTACGAGTATGTATCTTCATGGAAGTGCTAATTCTCTATTCTTTAACATTGTTCCATCGTCCCGGAAAGACGTCCGTCTTGTAACTGCGTGTTTATGGCTGTTTTCCATTGCGCTCGCTTTGTTCACAATGGATCATGTGACAAACGAAGCAGTTTGAACATGTGCATTGTGGCAGTTCGATTCATTTTGTACCATTGAAATGAATATAACTGGGACGTTACCTCCAATCGGAAATTGACGTTAAACTTGAAGGCCAGTCCCAGTCTTTTCACGCATGCGAAGAGCGCTCAATCAGTCAATCATGATATAAACACGCGGGTCAGATTTGGCTTCAAGAAAAAGACAGGCAGTTTATCTAAAGGTAGTGTTCCAGTTATAATCATTTCAATGCTTGCTTTGTACGTTGTACAATTTACCGTGACGTCAATTTACCGTGACGTCATTGCAATGGGACGCTTGTCTCGACGCGATCGATCGCAATGAAAAATGATATGGTTCGAACTATTTTATGCCAGGGTTTATTTTAAGAAAAATTTAGAACTGCACATATTAGGGATGTTATAAAGCATCACGGGTTTGACTGGGGAGTCAAAGGATTTTTATCTATATTTAAGTTTGTAAATTTATAGTTAACTTGTAAATTATGATAGACTCTTAATTTGTATATAGGTGGCAGAATAAAAGTGTGGTTGGGTGAAGCCAGAAAAACTTGATTCTCGGTGGGGGAGCTACAGGTAGGGAGTGTCCCCCCAACTTTGAATTTAAAGCTAGCCTCGTAAGTTCTGGCAAAGATTTGCTTCACCCAACCACCCACAAAAACTGTTTCAAAACATGTAACTGGCAACATGAATACTCAATATATATTAATAACCTTAGGCAGCAAAGAATATTAGGTTCTCCCACTCTAATCTCTTTTGGATAGCTTCGCTCGCCCCAATTTTACATCCTGTTCCATTACCCCAGCACGTATGTGATTTGTGAGGAAAATATGAGGGTCTGGTAGTCCTCTCCCAGAAAACATTTAGATTTTTGATGCTCAATGACAGCATTTCTGGCATTTGGAGCATCCACAAGGAAAACGAGGAAATTGGAGAAAACTATTTTGGGCAGCCTAGTCCCAGGCTCTCTCTATTCGCTGCTTTGATATATTTAAATAAGTCTTAAAAGTTTTATGCCTGGGTGTGCTGTGCGGAACGCTTCAGCGAGAGAGCCTAGCAGATTTCGGTAAAATGGTCCCTGATTTCAAAAAGTGGTCCCTGGCCTGGTTACCAAGCATACCGCATTTGTAAATAGAAAATGTTATGGATATTTCCTTTGCGTTTATATTAATTAAGTCATTAGTTTTGCTCTAATGCTGTCGGAACAATGAAATACGCTACGTTTCGCTACTTAAACCTGTCAAGTAGAAAGCGTAGTTGTGCATACCAGTATGGTCTAGTGTTGATCACAACTTGCAAGTATATAAATAACATCAACGATTATACGACTATTGCTCAGACTCAGTATCGTAAATTTGTATATAATTTTTTTAATTGAGCACATTTTTAATACAGTTTGAATTTGGTTATGTAGACATCGAACATGATCAACGAACATTGTTGTATTTACAAGGTTATTTGTATATATAAATTTTCCGCCATATTAAAAATACTGAAATCTGCTAGGCGTTCTGAAGCACCTTTAGCGGTGACGTCACATCTAGGTCCCAGTCTCGTACTACATCCACGTTTTTTCTCGCGCTTGCTTCAGAGCGACTGGGACTAGGCTGTGTTTTGGGGTTATATTTTCGTTAATTTGGTGACTGCACATTTGAGTTTTAAGAACTGCACAAATGGGTTTAGAACTGCACATTTTGTGTAGAACTCATGCACGTTAAAATAAACCCTGTTTTATGCATGGGAGTATAGTTCAGAGAGCGTTCTGAGAGCGCGTATATCAGGCAGCGTTTACACTGTACCGTTTTCGTAGCGTTCTTGTATTGTTCTTAATCCTCAAGGGAACGCAAGACAATAGTCTAGTTCTCTCGAACAATACGAGAACGCTACGAAAACGGTACAGTGTAAACGCTGCCTCAGAGAGCGTTCTGAGAGCGCGTATATCTCTAATTTACATATTAATGAAATAAACTCGGCAACCATGTCCGTTCAGCATCGGTAATAGACCGTATAATTCATGCAATTCCCATGCAAACAGTCGGAAATAATATTTGTCAAGCAATCTCGATAATGTCATGATCATGCACATGCAACGCCGCATAGATGTAACGCGGACTAACATTAAATTAATAATCACATCATAAGGGAATTAAATAGAAAATAAATCCAATGAATTGAAAATTTTTTTGGCAAGGCATAAAGATGGACGTTGAAACGTTTTATTCTGACCGTCCACACAACCGTCACATAATTATAATATTTATAAATATAGTATCTGTAACAACGATATTTTGAGAGTTTTATTTTAGACAATTTAGTCGCAGTTTTATATAAGTAGCAGGCTATAATACTGCTTTGGGGGCTTGCAGTTTCTTCGCTTTCTTCCAGTGGTAATTTAATTGATGTATTTATTACCAAAAAGAATTAGATATATTTCCCAGGTTTTTATTCAAATAACGTTTACTCATTCATCGCCCCTTCACCGGATATACTGCATGTATGCCTAAAGGCTAAACAAGAGTTTACAATGCGCTGCAATTTATCAAATAGTGCGGTTATGGCATATATATATATATATATATATATATATATATATATATATATATATATATATATATATATATATATATATATATATATATATATATATATATATATATATATATATATATATATATATATATATATATATATATATATATATAGTGGCTCTAGCCTCCTCCGCAGGTAATTCTGTTGGGTTCCCAAACGACAAAATTTTGTTACTGTATCGGTACAAATTGCTGTGACCTCGATCAAAAACTCAAAACAAACTTTCGACCGAGCGAACAAATTTAAAGTTGCCTGCGGAGGAGCGATATAGTGCATGGTGCTACAATGCTACATCATGCATGTAACCGACCGTCATATTTCAAACATACTTCAGTTATAGTGATAGTGCAGACTTTAATAAAAAATATCATATAACGTTTCAGTAAAGTTGGAGAGTTAAGAAGATATAATACTGCACGTTTCAGTGAATTTGCAGACTATTAATTAAATCATTATATATCAGTTATAAGTTTCTATTATATATATATTATAGTACGTACCTTTGCGCTTTGCTATTTTTCTTTTAATATATTTTCATTTCGAAAGAGCATTTCTGCCTCTCAGGCTCATTCCAGCTGCACGGCCAGCCTACACTGACGAGCGAAGTGTGTAATGTACAACATATTAAAATATAAATTTATTTTTCCCGGTTCAGCGTTCCTATACTACATTCCATAATACTATACCTCTCATGATATTTCGTGGCCAAAATAAAAATTTATAACATAGACATCAATTGATGTTTACAAGAAGCGTCATGAAGTCGTTATTAGAAACAGAAAGTGTCAGTTAAACACTTAAAAAGCCGTTGAATAAGTACCGTTAAAATGCTAATGATTTAACGTCTCGTCGCACACAGTTGAAAAGCCAGAATATTAAATCAACCATGTATGCCAAATGTCACTAATGTTTCAAGCCCAATGAACTCACAAAAGTTCTAGACCGCGGCTTACCGTTAACTCGCGTTTTACAGTTCACTGGGACTAAAATTTCACGGTTTATTCTATCCTGATGGTAGTGAACATGGTAAATCACTGAATATATAGTGCTATATATATGCTTCAAGATTTGTTTAGGAGAAATTATGATAAATATACTATAATGACCATGGCCGGCCCATGCATGTGCTTAATACACTCTAAAAGCTCTAAAATTTCCTGGTTAACCTACAATCTTGGCAAAAAGTTAAATACCTATACAAAATCAATAAAATAGACAAAATTCCCGTTAAATTTCCTTATTATTATTTCATACTCACTTCCTACCATGGTCTGGTTAATGTAACCGGGAATCTGATTACATTTGACCAGGACATCCTTGTAAAATTAACCAGACTATGCTTTAAAGATGTTATATATGCTATAATATAACCCAATCAAATATCTATTTATAACCAGGAAGTCCTGCATGGTCAAATTAACCAGGCTATATAGTATAGGAAAAAGATTAAAATAACTAGGAAATTCACCCAGTATAAGTTAACCCTACAAATAGGGTTATTTCTAGGTTAACCAAGAATTTTAACCAGAGTGTTTTTAGAGTGTACAAAAATGTGATTAAGTATAATTGGCCCTCCGGCGAAAAGCCGGCTATATTGTTTCAGGTAGTTGAATATCCTTCAAACCGAAGCTTTCTGCTATTGTTTCTACCTACACTGGCATTGGCAACGATTGACCATTCTAGATTTTAACCAAAATTCCTGCACTTCCACAAGCATTGCCATATAATTGGCAAATTGGCAAATAAAACTAAATGTGTTCACATGCATATTATGAACCAGAAGCAGTTTCGTTAACTGATCTTAAATCGTTCTCGGAGATAAGAAGAATCTCTTCATTTAGAAACTCGATCTCACACTGCTCATCTTAGAGCATCGGAAATGATCTCCCACGAGTGGGATTCGAACATTCGAAGTATAATAGACTTTACTGTTTATTGCATTTTTGCCCCAATGGCCTCGTTTCCATGTTTGCCTGTTTTAGCATGCTAGGCGGACATGAAGGTTATACGTGCACGAATGTGTTTCTCTTTGATCTTGAGGCCAGTCGCAAACCTCTCTTTTATAACTCTACAATACTGTGCATAAAACATGAGGAAATAATTGCACGAAAACGAGGCCATTGGGGCAAGAGTGCAATAAACAGTACAGTCCATTTAGACATTTTTGGCAAAAGCAAGAAATTTCAAAAATCAAAATTCTTCTCAGGAATTCTCAAAAATGATCATACGAGTCCTGTTCGAACTTGCACATGCAGGGTACGTGTCGATGGCACAGTGTATCTGCCTCTCTGTGACTTGAGTTCGATAAGCTGAGTCATTGGAATTTTGCCTCCGTCACATGTGTGAGATCACTGAGATAAGTTACAGACTACAGATCCCAGATATTTCACAGCACACTCCCTATCAGGGCTTTTCAGTGACTGGTTACATTATGAATAGATAGATAGAACCGGACTGACGTGAAGCAGACCGAGGTAGACTTTGAGCTTACAAATGGCGCTTGAGCAGCTGCCGCTATTAGTCCATACCTCATTAATGATCTGCCTCCAGACCTATGCGCCTAACCCACCCTGTCAACTTTCCCTGTGGGAGGAAACACGGAGTACCCAGAGAAAACCCACGACTTTCGGCAGAGCGTTGACTTTTACTCTTTTCACGTGAGGACTGGGTTCGAGTCACATTGAGAAGTCCTCATTGGCCGTTTTTATACTAGAGACGCATTATGCGTCTAGACGAACTATGTTCGATTATTCGTCTTAAGAGACGCACAACCGATGATAGTTCGTCTAGACGCATAATGCGTCTTGTGCCCGTCTTTATACTGAGGACGCATAACCAGACGAACAATAATATACTAGAGACGCATTATGCGTCTGGACGCATAATCCGTCTTCTACATTATTCGTCTAGTATTATTCGTCCCGTCTTTATACTAGACGAATAATGTAGAAGACGGATTATGCGTCCAGACGCATAATGCGTTTCTAGTATAAAAACGGCCATTGAGGCTTGAACCAGCTACCTTAGAGGTGAAAGCTAGGCAAGTGCGCTAACCACTTCACCATAAGTGAGATGCGCTAAGCCGCTAACCACTTCGCCATAAGTGAGATGAGTGCTACCGTGTTTCCAATTTGATTCTAACAAATGCATGTTTCACTGCAAGTTTTCACTATGTATTCCGGTCAGAACATGCACTTCGCCTTCGTGCAGGATCGATCTAACTAGGAAGTATATAATTATTTTAGAACTATAATATCTATGTGCACGAAATATTTTTATGTCGGTAACCTTAAAGCAATAAAGGGCGAGTTGGAAATCTGCTTAGTGGAACAAGGAATTCTTTGTGTACTCTCGAATATTACATATGTTACTATACAGCCAATTCAAAAAAGGTTGTCCTTTGCAAACCTATACCTTAAACCTTACTAAGCTTGAAACGTGTGCTCCCATTAAGCTTTGCGCGCTTAGAGTTTAAGGTTTGCAAAGGACACCGTCATATGAGGCCGAACGAATTCGGAATATCCAATCACGCAATTTCGTCACTTGTTCACACGGAAATTCGTATATATATATATATATATATATATATATATATATATATATATATATATATATATATATATATATATATATATATATATATATATATATATATATATATATATATATATTTATAATATAGTCATCCACCGTATATGAGCTGTTCTGCAATCTGATTGGTTGAATTACTCGCCGTATATCAACTCATATATGGCGAGTAGCGAAAAACAAGATGGCGGTCCAAAAACTACATGAGTTTTGCGAAGCAGAAAAAGGAAAATATTCGCTTTGAAAAACATAATAGTACAAGGAAAAACTCTCAAAAAAAATTGACAGGTTAGCAAAATACATTTATTACGTAGAAATTAGTTTAAATTCAAGTTTTTCAAAGAATTAATACCGAAACAACAGCGAAAAAACATGTTCATTGAGAATATAAATTGTTCAGAAAAGTTTGCCATGAACGACAAATGAATTTGCAGTCAACAAGCACTTACTATAGTACCAAACATCTGTATAATATATCTGAGCTTTCCTGTGAGATATAGAGGTTCTAAAACCATTTCTCAGTTCACTTCGTCTTCGAGTTGTAAAACAAAAGTATTTCAAATTTTCAAGCGGTTTTTGGCCGAACAAATTGTCAACATATTGTAACAGTGAATAATTAATTACTGCTTCAGTTAATGGCTATATTAAACTATATTATAAAACAATTATACCATTCGCTCTCGTCGTATATGGCTGATAGCCGACTCGGTGCTACGCACCTCGTCGGCTATCAGCTCATATACGACTCGAGCTCATGGTATAATTGTTAAATATATATATATATATATATATATATATATATATATATATATATATATATATATATATATATATATATATATATATGGTTAGCTGTACTCAAATTTGTCCACTATCATTCGTCCCGGCCAATCGAAACGGGAAATCGTGCCTTAGCTTAGGTTTAGTGAAGAGCTTTGATCAGTTTCTTTGTGTTTTTTATTCGTTCTCAGTACATATGTTCATTGTATCAATTTTTAAAAATTTTGTCAGTTAAAAATGGCTCAAACTTACGTCACTGCATGGATTTGATCTTTGATCAGTATAACTGAGTAAGCGCGGCTGGAACACTGATAAGAAATAACAAAGTTACTGGTCTAATTTATATATCAGCTTGTTGAAATTAATTATTCAATAATACCATTGTCCGGCGATTTGAAGATCGCTGATATATATATTTTTATATCACTTTTTTAAACGCTCGATAAAATCAATTTATAGTTGCTCTTAATTACAAGTTGAATTTTAACGAAGAATATATTCCCGCCGGTAGCAAACTTGTACCCGCTTGATTGTCAGTTAACGATGACTGCATGTGCAATGAAGTTGAACGTTTCTTAGAGGTAACAATAGTTAAACTTATATCTTAAAAATATATATAACGTATGTAAATGTATATAATCTTTATTTTATTTAGCTTTAACAGTTTGTTTATTTCGCTTGTTTAATTTTCAAACGACTTAAAGTTTTGGAAATCTTTATTTATAATATAAATCTTCATTCCCCCAGATATACAGCTATATATGTCTTCACTTTAAGGTTGTCACAGTCAATATAATTGACAATCAATTGTACATTCCAAGCTAGCGCGAACAGGCGGAACAGCATATCATATGCAAGCAGGATATACCTATAGGTTAGGTGTCTTTATACGACCTTAGCTCCTTTTTGTTTTTGTATCCTAGGGGGATACTTGCATAACTTCAGTCTGGGTTTGCGTGTAATTTATCAGTGACAACAAGTATAGAAATTTACAAATCACTGACCAACAAATGGTTGAGATTTGTTTGTTTTTTTTTTGTTTTTTTTAAATTAATTTTCCCATCGGTATAAAAATCTACTTAAAATATATTACAATAATTTGAAGATTTTGGGCTAGAGACCTACTAGAAATCCTCATAGACTTTTTATTTTAGGTCTCTAGTTACTGTTCGTTTTATCACATAATCGATTATTTACAGTCAATCAATACATAATATGTAAAATCAGAAAGTTTTGAAGTATATATACTATATTTACAAGAGAGAAAAAGTAGTGGGAATGTTCGTATTATATAAATTAATAGTAATGTTGTAGATGCATTTATTTTTACATTCAATGTTAGTAAAAAGCTGTTCCATTATTTCTCCCAAGAAAACACTGAGTTATATATATCTGGGTTGTCAGCATATTAAGAACTACGCACATAGAAAGAACTACGGTATAGGAGGATTATATAAGTAAATTTAATCAGATACCCAGAAATAAAATGAAAAATGAAAAAACTAAAAAACTAAAACAAGACGTAAATTTGTTTTAAATTTGTTGTAATTAAAATTTTTTATCCATATCTAATTGGGTTTCAAGATGTTTTTAGTTTTTGTTTCATGCATATTTTCTTTTGTTAAATTGTCGGCTGGATCTGGCGTCCAGACAATTAACATGAGTGAGGAAGTGTAATAATAGTTTCAGTTAGAGACAGATCATTTGGTTGGTCAATGGTCAAGCGCTTCGTTCGTCCAACTAATAGTGATCATCCGTCAGTGCTCAACACATAATTAGATCATAGACAATCAGAAGTTCTTCTCGATTGATTGTGATGAGACGGACTAACCAGAGGCAGCGGGTACGACAGTGTGCGTTTGCACATGACGTCACAGCCGTCATGTTGGTGTTCCAATTCAAAAGAATTTTAATGGTCTTTAATAGACCTTTCCGGCCCTTATAACTAAAATTTCATTGATCTGGACAAAAATTTCATCACAGCTTGAAAGAGCACACCGAAATTAGTAATATTCCAACGTTTCGTTGCAAAATGTTGTAAAATGCGGATAATATAGCCTTGCGAAATTTGCCGTTTTTCAGTCATTTTGTATTACGCATGGGAAATTGACAGCCCAATCCCATATCGGGTGTTGGGGCATCAATTTCCCGTTTGTAATACAAAATGACTGAAAATTGCAAATTTCGCAGGGCTATATTATTCGCATTTTACAACATTTCGCAACGAAACTTCGAAATCTTACTAATTTTGTGATGCTCTTTCAAGCTGTGGCGAAATTTCTGTCTAGACCTGTCTAGATCACAATTTTAGTTATAAGGGGAAAGGTCATTAGACTCTGTTGTCTGGAACACCAACATGGCCGCCATGGCTTTTGTTGAGTTGGTCCCTGGGGAATGAGTGCAAACGCTCTATACTGGCTCAAATCTTATAGCAAAGCTATTTTTTTCGAAATCCGCTAACGACAAGGTTATATAAGTAAGCCTAAGTATCGGGTTTTCCTACATTTATGCGCATGACATGTAGATGCAGGTGTCCCAGGAAATCACCCCCCCCCCGGGCGATATTTCTTTGCAAATTTGGCCTCCATGCACGGGGACATATTTCCTAGGAAATTTGGCCCCTCATCGGATATTTGGGTCCCATTTTAGAACTGATCAATTAAATACTAAATGACAAGCGTATAAGCCATGAAATTGAGTTTCTCCATGCTCCCCGCTCAATGTCTCGCCGAGTAAAGATATATATGGTTATATAAATACAAGATGGTTAATAAACTTTAAAATAATCCGACCACAATAGATTTGATTTCGTTTCACTAGCGCTGCATGAGCTCCACCTTTGAATTTATTATGTGAATAAAAAGTTAAATAGGTCCGAATATAATTATACAATCTAACCTCTAACCCTAAACTAATCTTAATCTGACCCTAATCTAACCATAATCTAAACTTAACGACCCTTCTTTTTTCATTTTCAATATAAAATAGCGACGCCATCTTGGATGGTGATACAGTGTGATCTTAAGTTGTTTGTGTCGTGAAGACACGAACAAAAAAATGAAGAAGTGCGCGATTAAACCCATTCAGAAAGTGCACAATCTTGCCTATATAGCCTCATTTCCGTAATTAAGACATGTTTTCTTGACCTAGCCCTTGCACTGTATTTGTGTTTTCTTGCCCTAGCCCTAGCCTGCACTGTATTTGTGCTCACTGATCCTGCATGGATCGATCGATCGTACGGTGGCAGACGAAGATACCCGGGGGGGGGGAGACATACCCTATACTAAGCCCTCAACTCCTGCATGTTTGAGCTTCGTTCTTCGTAATTCTGCTCTCAGCTGAATTCTGAAATTTATTATTATAGCACCCCTTACCTTTATAACGCTATTTCATGTTTCTTTAGCAATGTTGAAGCGATCTTGACAGGGATAGAACTTTCTCCTTGATGACTAAATTAGAGAAAGATGTTTGTCCGGTTCATTCTGACACACAAATCAAACATGAAACATACAAAGCAAGAATGCAACTATTTCTTGCTACGGTTGTCTGTATCATTTTTATTGCTGTTGAAGTTGCAGGTTAGTATCAAGAGGAATTGCGCACGCTGTACATCTTTTTCCAGCCATTTTTGAGGCGCCGGGGAGATCGGACGAATTAGAGAAGGGGCTTATTAGAAGGTTAATGCAAGTAAGAAACGCAGTAAACTCCATTCCAGTTGATGAATCTAAATAGTGTACATGATTGAGGTTTTTGTCGTGAAGGAAGAGGGCGAGCTAAATGGAAGTCTCAATAATGTTTTTCCAATCTTAATATATTTCTTCCATTAAAAAAGAAGGGCGCATTCGAGAAGGGGCTAAATATAGAATCTATGGTATATATTTGAAAAGGTTTTTCGAATGTAATTGTCTATTTAATTAAAGTGTCCTTAATTCCAATTCAAACATCACTGCAAATTTGACTGGAAACTCACGCAGTGCAAAAACCTGTAATGACAGTGCTATTGCAAATAACAATGCCACTCCATATATATAAAATGAAAGAGATACAATGAATTAATTAAAAAAGCAGTTGCGAACACTGTTTACCCTTGATGTCCAATATGGACGACTTCTTGTGTTCCATGAAAGAAGAAATAAATTGAAATACCCGGTGATAGATATTTTCAAATTGATCATTACTACTGATATCTCGTTCAACGCTAGATATCTCCAGGTCGCTCACGTTTTTACTAGAATATCATCAAACGTTCCTCGAAAAATGCAATGGAATGGGCACATGCACCCCAGGCTCTTTTCTAAGTGTCCTTATACAGAAATAAATGTGCTCTTAAGACGACAGTGTCCTTCGAACGTAAGCCTTTATCTGTACAACAGAGTACACGGCCAAATTTATATGATTCTTTCAAAAAGAATATGTTACCACAATCATGTTTACTGATTCTTAATTGATGTGTGTTTTCCCACTGTACAGGAGGATATTTAGCAAATAGTTTGGCTATCATAACTGATGCAGCTCACATGATGTCTGATCTAGCAAGTTTATTAACAAGTATTTTAGCAATAAAGATTGCAGCATGGCCTGCTACTAAATCTCACACTTTTGGCTTTTTCCGTGCAGGTATGATATATGTTTAGTTGCAGTGGGGCACACAGATATGGTGCTCACCTTCACAAGTATTGATATCTATAGGGACAATTAATCTAACTCCTGTATTCTAAAACCTCACTGTGAGCTTCCCTTGAGTGCCAGTGCTGTTTTTGAATCACTGGAGGGTTAGCATAGTAACATAGTAAGGTACAAGACTAACCTCTCCAACTATTAAAAAACAGCACTGACACTCAAGGGAAGCTCAGATTGAACCTCCACTCTTTGAGTGTGAGCGAGCTTTTAGAATACAGGCGTAAATCTCTCTTTTTATTTGCCACCAAATACAAGAATTCAGCTCCCTTTGTGACTTTGTGATATTGCCTGCATGTTGACTACCATTTGCTGCATGATAGTTCTTAGTGAAATCCATGCATCTGGTGTATCTATAGATCACTTAAATTTGTTTTTATCATTATAGAAATGTTTGGGGCATTGCTAACAATTTTCCTGGGATGGATTGTGGCTGCCTTCTTATCATACTACGCCATTGAAAGGATAGTTTATCATGATTATGAAATAGAAGGAGATGCTATGGTGTTGACTGCTGGGTTTTGTTTGATAGCAAATATTTTGTAAGTACCACTACAAAACCTAAAACGTGATATGAGAACTTTCTAAAAATTCTGAATTTACCTTCATTCGGTAGTCATTGAAAGGAAATAAAATCGAAACGGCAATTTTAACGGTTCACATATAGTCTATCTTGATATGATGGCCTGGAAACTAAACAGAAGTCATTGTATTATGTTTTTGTCTGAGTTTATCTTAATTTGTGCACGGTCACAGTGATTGAGCTCATTGTATTTTCGTATAATTAAGTAACAGTCCAATAGGGATAGCTGAGATGAAACGTATAACCAGGATGAATAATATTTAATGAAGTCATGAGACAAAGGATTTGTGTACGGTGAGGTACAGTTCAACATCAAACAAAGGTCTTCTATTTTGTAGCTTTGAAGTTTGCCGGGCTTCCAGACCCTGATATCTTGACAGACTCACAGACTATGATTCACATGACATGCATAGGCCACATTAATTACAAATACCCTTCATATATGACCGGTATTGATTTGTGTGCCTATATAGAAAACGTTAATCACCCTTAATCTAACTGTTTCAGTGTTCAGCCTTTTGATTGTTACAGTTAGCTTGTATTTCAATGGTTCAATTCCACTATATTTAATTCATGTATGTAAAAGATATGGTACTAATAACTTTTTTCTTCTTGTTGTTCTTGGTGTCGTTGCAGCTAATTAATCCAACAGTTTATTCAGAATATAAGAATTTTGTATCAGGACGTAATAACTGTGATTTTAATACTACGTTATAATTCCGTTCAGGATGGGACTAATTCTCGTGGTACCAGGGCGATCACATGGTCATTCCCATGGTGGTAAACCTTCAATTAGAGAGGACGGAACACAATCAACAGAAGAACTACAGAATATCAATATTAGAGCTGCTTTTATTCATATTTTAGGAGACACATTGTGTACTTTAGGACTATTAATTGCAGCTATTATTATCAAATTTAGGGTAAGTAAGTAAGACATCATCAAGTTTGTCGTTCTTCAGCGGTAGGGATAGTTATTCGTTGTGTAAGTGGAGTAAATAACTCGTATCTTGAGTTTACAAGATGACATTATTATTCGGAGTAGATTTTTTCTTATATTTCTTAAATTTGTCTGTTGGTAAAGCCCGTAAAGGATTTTCCAATTATTAACCTTTGATTGGTTTAACCCTCTTAAAATCCAACCTCGCAAGCCAGGCTTGGGAAGGAAGTGGAAGTAGAGAGTCTCCTGGCTTGAGAGGTTGCTTACATAACCCACACATGCATTAGAGCTCCACAACTGGCATCTGTATAGCTCAGTTGGGTGTCAGGGACCTATGTAATAAATGTATATAATTTTCATCTACAATACCCTTCAACTAATCTTCAATCGAGTGAGATGCCAGCAAAATCTTGGTATGGAACTAAAATATAGCATTTAAATAGTTTTACAAAATAATGAAATATATTTTCGTTTTCCCATATGAGTCACTTTTTAGGGGGAGTTACTATTTTTAGACTTTTAGGGTTAGGATTAGGGTTTGGATTAGGGAAAGGATTAGGATTAGGGTTAGGGTTAGAGTAAAGGTTAGGGTTAAGTTTAAAATACAAAAGAATACAAAAGAATACAAAAGAATACAAAATTACAAAAGTCTAAAAATAGTTACTCCTCCTAAAACGTGACAGGTATACTATTTCTTCCTTTTCAGCCTGATCTTACAATTGCTGATCCTATTTGTACGTTGATTTTTTCTACAATGTCAGTTCTTGTTAGCTTAAATGTTTTCAAAGATATTATGAAAGTCTTCTTGGAAGGTAAGTTGACTCGTCACTGATGGCTCATGCCTGATAACGGAGAGCAGTTACGATGGAAGGGTCAGTTCTGGAATATTTCCCACCCTGTCAACATTCCCTGTGTGCGGAAACCGGAATTCCCAGAGAAAACCCAAATCGTTCGCTAAGCAATGACTAACTCCTCACATAAGTCATGAGTTCGCAGTGAGAATGGAACCCACGATCTGAGAGTTGGACGGCGGCTAGCTTGGCTCTTACGAGTGCGCCACCGAAGCCACAAATGTATTGTTCCACTTTGAATGTATCCAACTATATTTCCCTGAACAATGTATTTTACTTACTTAGGTGCTCCAGATCAATTTACATACGATGAAGTGAAAAGTTCTCTAGAATTAATAAAAGGCGTCACACACGTACACAGTCTGCGGTTGTGGTCGCTAACAGTCGATCTCTTGGCAGCAAACGTGCATTTACAAATTGGTACGTTGTCTCATATACAACCAACTGAAATCATATATTTCAGTAGGGGTTTAGTTTCCTTTATTTATTTATTGAAAGTTGGAGGAGGCTTAACACCTTAAACCTCCCAGCTTCCGTCCCCTTTGTGTAATAACATATTTATTCAAACCCCATCTACTGAAGCATTTAGTAGTTTTCCAGTACAATCACGCAAGTATTAGATTTCGATGCTATAGATGTTAATCATATCACCGACAGGTGTTCAGAATATCATAAACATACGACCAACTCATTTCCAATTGTGATTACCCTCTCCTGCCTCCACGTACCTGCTTTCAAACATCATAAAACCCCTCCTCCCTTTCATTTTACTAATCTATTCCGAGACATAGTTAATCGACACTCCCTAAGACACCCCAGGGCCTGTTCGCAGGCTACGTCCACATGGAATCGGACGAATTCGAAACCCCACTCAATTTCTGTTGTAAGCTTTCACGAATTTGCGTGCCGTCCCGAATTCGTTCGGTTTCGTGCCAACATAGTCTAATATGGTTCGCAGTGTTAAAAAAGAACTCATCTTTTTTGTAAAAAAAAAAACTCATCAAGTGTATGACGTTACAACATACAGCATGTGGCGTTGCGCATATAATTATTTGACTTTCACATTTCGGATGGCAAATGTTTAAATGTTTTAAGCCGTCAAATTTTCACCAGTTTACTTCGTTGGAGCACAGTTTGGTTGGAGCTCCAAATGAATCGCTTTCATTTGATAACTGGCTTAATATCAATTTATTTATATACAAAGTTATTTTTTGGCGAATTAATTGAAATGGTGGTTTCCTTTGCTGGCCATTGCGCCCACCCACATGCAGTGAGCTCCATAGCCTCCATATATACTGAAGCGAGAACTCGAGTCCAAAAACTGAAGCCATCTTAATTCGTGTTAACCGCGCAGACAAAAACAATAGAAGGGGACAGGAAATAACGTCCAATAGCTCCTTCAATTTCCGCCATCTTGGCAATGAGTGTAGCGAAATTTCGTATTTTGACATCGATTTAAAGAAGAACACTATGGTGTTATGAACTGCTCACTTGTTTAGTGATACGGTCCGTTAGAAAAAACTGGAATTAGCTGGGAGGAAATGGTATAAAAGCTGTTTACGTCCTTCAGAGCTATTGGACGTCAATGGCCGCCATCTTGGCTTCACTTTTCTCATTGACCGAATGACTGAATGAATGAATTTATTAGCGATTCCCAGCAGCCTTTCGCGCTCGTATTCGACTTTTGCGCTTTGCTTGGGGGACAACCTTAATTGAAATAGCTGTATCTATATTGAGCTCACCATTTCACCCAAAATCGCGGATTTCTTAGCGTGACGTAATATTCTCCCCCGAATCCTTACATTCATGTACAGCTCTCAATGATTGTTTTTCTTGCAGATGAAAATACAAGCGAAAATGAAGTTCTCTACACGGCAACAAAGCTTTTAAAACATGACTACAGAGTACAGTTTGTATGCATTCAAGTTGAAAATAAATTTGAATCATGGATAGAAATACACAATCAGGCAAAAACGGAGGAACAAACTACCACAGGCACGGAACTTAGTTCCGAATAGAAGATCTAAATTTTGATAATATACAGACTAGCTTTTAAAAACTTACGTAAATATATAAGATGTGCGTGTATTTATATATATTTGTAACATTTGTTAAAAATAAAAAATGGTGCTTTCACTGAATTGCACCTGGTGTTTTATTGGTTTTGCCTGAATTTTAATTCTGTGAAATATAATGTAAATATTTCAGGAGTATAACAATGGTTCAACCGTTCGAGTCAGGGTATAGTCGAGGTTCCTCCGAAATCAAAATTCCAAGGAAAGAGTAGTTATTACAACAGACATATAGTATTAACATAACTATCTATTAATATAGGAATATTTAGATTGAAATTGTTCTACAATTTATACCTTGACCCTTATCTTTTATCCTTGCATTTGCCTTTTTCTAATCATTTCTGGTATAGGTACCCTCACTCACTACTACCGGTAATATATTGAAGCACAGAATAGCTATAGCCCAAAGAAGTGCCCAAAGAAGTGCCCAAAGAAGGCAAAGATATGGTTTTTAATCGTCTGTAGAGTATTATGTATGAAAACCGGTAAAACCAATGAAATTATCAATTTGTTCAATTTTTTGTTGCTATAAAAATGTCATTATTTCTAAGATGATTATTATTCAAAGTAAAATAATTGTCTTATTCAAAGTAAAATAATTTTCTTCTTCAATAATGTCTGCGTCTCTAAGATGTTTTCTCTACATTTTCACTGCAGATCCAAAACTGTTTATATCTCTTGTTTGTTAAGAATATTATTACTGAGACGATTATCTTTAAAGTAAAAGATCATCCTCGTCTTCCAAAAGATTTTCTTCTTCAGACAATACATCAATAATGTCCTGCCCTTTTGTTCTCTTACTCGGATGCTTTCTCGGAATTTCGACTGCAGGTCGAAGACTATGCATCATTTCAACATCTTTACCACTGGACAATGCCGTTTTCCAGTGTGATAATTCATCTCCCATCGAACGAAAACTAAAGCTGAGTTGACCAATGACAACCTTTCTGCGAGCACTCCAGTTTGGGCGATGTTTGACACTGATTATCAGACAAACTGATTTCTTTTGTTGGTCAGTTAATTTGAAATGAAATCTTTCGTTAAATATTGGAAATAATGTTTTGTGTTTTGCATTTGTCGTTTCTTGGAAAATTCGTGTTGTGCCGTCGAATACTTCCACCTTTACGTAAGGATCTAAAATAAGAGTTAAACACGACTGAATTAAACATATTTAGAACTTAGAAAAACAACGACGACGACGCCACGGCGGCGGCGGCGGCGGCGGCGACGACGACAACAACAACAACAACAACTACAACAACTACAACAACTACAACAACAACAACAACAACAACAACTACAACAACTACAACAACTACAACAACTACAACAACTACAACAACTACAACAACTACAACAACAACAACAACTACAACAACTACAACAACAACAACAACTACAACAACTACAACAACAACAACAACAACAACAACAACTACAACAACTACAACAACAACAACAACTACAACTACGACAACAACAACAACAACTACAACAACTACAACAACAACAACAACTACAACTACGACAACAACAACAACTACAACAACTACAACAACAACAACAACTACAACAACTACAACAACAACAACAACAACAACAACTACGACAACAACGGCAACGGCAACAACAACTACGACAACAACACCGAACACAAACTAATTTCTAAAAATAACACTTTCGTTCCAATTTCCTGGTTAACCTAGAAATAACACTACTTGGGTTAACTTAGTATTCCTGGTTAAATTTCCTGGTTGTCTCGCTTCCTTCCATAGTGAATGTACAGCCTGAATTTAACCAGAAATCTAGTTATATGACCAGGACGTCCTTGTTGAAATAACCAGACCATGTTAGACCAGGAAGTCCTAGCTGCTCAACGTAACTTCTTCAAGGAAACTGAATTTGCCTTTCCCAGACCATGTTAGATGATAAATAACCAAGAGCCACTGGTTATTATTTATCCGGCTACAGTATGGTTGATTTAACCAGAAAGTCCTAGCTGGTCAACGTAACTAGACTATAGTGGGAAAAAAGTTAAAATAACCAGGAAATTTAATCAGGAATATTAAATTAACTCAAATATGATTATTTCTAGGTTAATTTAATTAAAAACCAGAAACAATTTTAACCAGAGTGCATAAGACGTTATTTGACCAACAACGAGATCTACATACTTGATTCTCCTCTTTTATTTACAGCTGAGAGATGCGAACACTCTTTCACAGTTACGTAAAATATTTCATCCTTTGGATTCCAACGGAAACTAAGCCAAATATCGCCACCTTTTGCCTAATGTGTAAAGGACAAATATAAAATTATAATTGACATCAACTCTTATATGCATGAACATCTTATAATGTACTGGAAATGATTGCTATACTGTAATTTCTTTTTGTGGAAAACACCAAGTTTTGTTATTTCGCAAAGCTCTTGAACCAATGTAGATTTGAGCATGAATGATGAATCTGAGCTAGCTTACGGATAGAAAGATTTGCCAGATAAATAAACACTACAGAGTGTTTTGCACAAAAAAACCCAATTCTTTGCATATATACAGCTATTTCAATTAAGGTTGTCCCTGAGCAAAGCGGAAAAGTGGAATACGAGCGCGAAAGGCTTGCTGCATGGGAATCCTTAAAAAATCATTAATTTTTTAGCGATTCCCAGCAAACCTTTCGCGCTCGTATTTGACTTTTCCGCTTTGCTCGGGGACAACCTTAATTGAAATAGCTGTACACTATCACTTGTGAAAGGTAATACATTCCAATCTTAAAGGTTTCACCCGATTGATTGATTTTATCACATGAGTTGCTGCAACCTTATAATTACACAAATTTTTGTTCTCAATCATTGAAAATGAAAAGCTCGCATACCCCTTTCCTCCATTCCAAAGTTTCATCAAAATCCTTTTCTTTTCCATGAATACTCTGAAACAATCCATGCATTTCTAGCATGGCGACTCCGATCAAATCTCTTGGCGATATTTTGTTCTCATCGTACACGTAACACATCAAGGTCTGTTCCTTGAGTTCATCTGGCAAGATGTTTATAGTTATGAGGTCATCAAACACAGGAGAAACACTGTTCCTAACTCTCCTGGTTTCAAGATATTCTCCTTTAGCACTTCTTGCCACTGAAAATGGATCTAACTCGACTTGAACAAAATTAAATGAAACGTAGCCTGATGACTTCACTGATAAATCTTCTGCTTTCTTGATTTTCACATGAAGTATTGCTCTACAAATTTAAGATGATTATTTTGGTGTTATATAGTTAAGAGGGTGGACATGGTCGTGGTTTTTGAATATCAATGATCCATTCGGCAGATCCGCTATAGTTATATAACATTTCTTGAACCGAAGTTGCTATAATATATATAATACTTGGAACAACTGTTTATAAATGTTTCTTGAAATCTGAACTAGGGACGTGCTGGTCAGGGACGAACCGACGAGAACTTGTTGTGGGCCCCTGCCATCATGGGCCCCTAAAATTAAAACATTGGAAAAGATAAAAAATATAGATTTTAATTTTGAAAATCAAGACTAAGATATTACAATTTATATTTATCTAAATTTACGAAAATATGGTACAGTAATTCGAAAGTTACTGCGGAAAAATCGTATGTCCGGAAATTTGTTTTACTTCCTCCCCCCAACCCCTCCTCCCGCTTGTCAACAATTTTGGGGGAAAAATTAATTAGCGACTGAAATGTTTCATGTTTGATTAGTAATACCCCCACCCCAATCTGGATCCATCCGTCACTGGGCCTGGGCCCCATCAGACGTTGCTCATTCGTCGTCCTTTTCAAGACCCCAGCACATCCCTGATCTGAACTTAATTGCCTTTTCCAAATTTTACTCGAACAACAATGACAAATTTGACCAAAAATTACGTCATTATGTGCGCAAGACTTAAATAGTTAAGCATGCTAGACTGCATTTATGTTACCGAGTGCATTTATTGAACATCGAGTATATAAGTCTTTAAGATTTTCTTGTAAAGTATGTACGTGTGAGTTGAAATTGTTCCTCAGTCTTATTGCTATATATAAGTATATGGCAAATGTTCCTCAGGATCCACGATGCCCGGAATTTCCAATACATCGTTTTGATTGTACTTACGTTCGTTTCTCGTAGAAAAGAGAAAACTTCAATCTTCCAATATCTTTCTATTTCAAAGGAAAAAAGATGAATAATTAGCAAACTTGATTTACGTTATTTCAAAACTGTTATAGCCCTCTTCAAAATATGCTAACGAAATCTCTCTTTTATTTTTCTGTATTTTGCAACCTGAATGGCTCATAGCCATCCATCTAGGCAGAGGAGGGGGCAGGGGAGGGGTGTCTTGCCCCCGCCCCCTTGGCGAAATTGTCTCCCCCCTCCCCTTGGGAAAATTCAGATTAATTATAGTCATGGGGCTTATATTTTAATTTCTTGTATGGGCATTATATTTTAATTTCTAGTTATATTTTAAGTGTTCTTGGTTTTATTTAAAATAATCAAAATGCTATGTCTATGACCTCCCAAAACGCTTGAGATTATATAATTATAGATTTTAACCGCAGACGTGTATAACTAGTTAAGTGTCTAAAATCTTCTCTTATACTCAAAACGTCTCTTATACTCACAATTTCTTTGCCAAAACCATCCTTCGGTTGAACTTTAAACAAAGATAGTTTAGGCAGTTTTAACTTTGGTAATTTGATCTTTTTCAGATATCCCCGTAATACTCCATCTTTTTTCTTCTTTTTTCGTTTCACTTTTTCGACAGCAAATTTCGAGATGCAGCAACATATTAAAATAATGATTAACACTGCAATTGTCACTCCAACAATTAATCCAATGGCGGCTTGTTTCTTATGGGTCTTTATCCAATCTAAAAATATGGTATTAACTAATAATTATTATATTTGTTGAATATGGTAATCAGTGCAAGTATTTTATCTTTTAATTTATTTTATTTTATTTCAGTGTAATTGAATACTACAGTGCCTTTTTTAAGGAATTTTCACTGGAGGGGCAAAACAGGAACAAAGGCAGAACGAAAAATATGAGCCGTCGAGGTTTGGCGAACGCGCGAGTCTGAAGAGAGATTTTGTAAAACTTGAATTTATTAACTTCACCTATATTTTACTTTAAACAATAACTTCAACTCTTTGTAGCTATAATCGTACAGCTATAACCAGTGGCGCAGCCAGACCTTATTATTTTTTTGGGGTGGGGGGAGCGAACCTCATGCCAAAGGCGTGAGACCGTCTAGGAGGGTCCGGGGGCATGCACCCCCGGGAAAATTTTGAAATCTAGGGTCCCTGAATTGCGATTTCAAGCATTTTGGGAGTGAAATCTAGCAGAATTCCGAAGATTATAAAGTACATCGAAGACATGATTTTTCCAGGCATTTCTACTCGGAATTAAATAAATTGGAAAAGTCACCTTGAAAAATAGGAGGAGGGGTCAGTGTCACCTTATTTCCTCTCTGTGATGCTGGGGGTGGGGGGGGGGGAGAAAATCCCAATGTGATTTTGATCAGAAATGTTGCATTTAAATCATTTTAGGTTCTATGAGACACCATTTCCGCATTCTCAAAATTGCGTTACTTTTTCATACGATACAGAATAAATCTGAGAAGAAATATTCATGCTATGATAATGCATACATGTATTTAACAGTTAAAAATCTAAAATAAATCTATTCTTCTTGGAACAGCATTTTATCGGATTGTTTGCATGAAATCTATCGCTATTATGAAATACTCGGTGAAGAATAATATGAATTACACACAAGGTGGCTGTGGAGGAGGCTATGGAAGGGCATAATCTCATCAAGTAAATCAACTGCAATTCTGACAGCAATCATGAGCAATTCTGCTTCGCACTTCGGGGGCAGAAATGGCTTTACTGGGGGGGGGGAATTCTTTCCCTGGGGGGCAATTGCCCCCCCAGATATACTGTATAGTTAAAAAAGGCACTGCAATACTAAAAGAAGATACTGCTTGTACGACTGCACATGCATGCATGCATGCATGGCCCGTAAAACTGCAAAAAACGTCAAATGCGGATTGTTGCAACCACCAGAAATAAAAGGGGAACTTCGACGTTTAGAGCAACTTCCCAGCGACGAAGGGACTTCGTTCGAAACGTCGAAGTTCTCCTTGTATTATTTTTCAGGTAAAGTTGACAAGTTATATCCCTGTCTATATTTCCGCAGCTTTCTTATTATAGCCACTGCCTATGCACATATCGTTCAAGATTATTGTCAATTCTGAGGTTTCCTGTACATTCAAAGGGGGAAAAATTTGCACATTAGACTGGTGGTGATAATGAATCCCATAGACACATGGAATTAGGCAGAATGTTACCTAGCTGTCGGTATTAAATCTGCAAGGTATACTCCGAACGTCATTTGTCTTTTTAGATTGTCTTTTAAGACCGAAGCACCGCTTGACATATGAAGGTTAGACAAAACTACATGGACATGTTACTTAACTTGAATATATTTTATACAATACTGTGTCAACGAGTGATACCATTACACAACGCGGAACGTGACATATATACCCAATTGGTATTACATATATTATATATAAGGAAATATATGCGTTATTAACTGTCATTATTTATATTAGTGCATGAGCTTGGCAAATACAACGGTATAACGTCAGCTAGCAGTACGCGTCGTAGTTGTCCAAACTGCTCCGTTATAGCCTATAGTATATATCCGCATTTTCTCGTCATAGCCATTGATACCGTTAGAACGTTCGAAGTCGTGTGGTGATGTTTAATGTGAATTTACTAGTACTGACTATTGCTATTTTAATAAGGATTGTTCGTACTGAAAAGATCAATGACAATGTATTCTTTAAAGTAATTTTGTTTCTGCCGTTGCCTTTGTCGATTGCCAAACTCCCTATATAAATATTGTCTGAGGAACAAACTTAGGGGCCGATTACATGGAGCATTTTCAACCCCGGGGTTGAACTCAGCCCTGTTAACCGGGTTGAAATTTTTTGCGATTATATGGACGATTTCAACCCCGGGGTTGAAACGTTATACTATACGTTTGCGGCATCGATTAGTGGAAGTAAAAAAAGCCTTTATTTTGTCTTCTTGTAATAAATAGTCACTACCACGTATGCTCGAATAACTCATGTGATAATTGCAGCCCTGGGTTGAAAATTTTGTCATGTGATCGCGCGTTTGATTTTGGTAGAGTTTTGTATTACAGACAGGGCTGAAATTTCAACCCGGTAAACAGGGCTGAGTTCAACCCCGGGGTTGAAAATGCTCCATGTAATCGGCCCCTAAGTATTCAATTCTTAGTATTAAACTTAGTATTAAATTCAGTCAAGTTCATGCATACAATTGCAAAACTGATACACGATATTTACCTGTGACTGCAGTGACGTTGACATGAGGTATTAACGGACTTTCTGTTGTCTGCACTGTCACTGTTGTCATATTCTGAACTGGTGATTCAGTTGTTCTCACTGGTACATTTGAATTGTTGATATCATTTGTTGTTTCAATACTGTCCGTAGAGATACTCATCAAGACAAACACAACAGCTACACGCCATAGTCGGTCAATCATATCCGAAGTTTTGTATGAAATACCAGTCATATCTATGTTACCAATGTTGGTACTAACCAAATACTTGTTACATCTCAGTTA
>CACRXK020004584.1:10811-31063 GCA_902702795.2 Paramuricea clavata | reverse complement strand
AAAAACTTTAAACTCTATTACCGATTTGTCATATTTTGCTTAGTTCTCGAAATATTTAGACCGAAATTAATGAGCTTTCCGCCATCTTGGAAAAATGCTTTACCTCATTAACTATGGTTTTGATGACGTCAGGAGTTGGGTTAACCATATAAAACTACTCTAAAATGACCGAGTAACAATCCAAAATTGTTTGAAATGTTTTTAATCATTTCTAAATTTCAGACAGCAACCAGAAACGAAGTTTTCTATATGTTAATCAACTGTTTTGTTTTGCTCTTAAAGCTTTATATGTTATTCAAAAACTCATTAATAATTCATGAAGCAATTATCTAATCTTGAGTAAGAAATTAATCACGTGCATACGTCTTTATACCAGCTAAAGAACATTTTAACAAAAGCCCATTGTTATGCAAACTATATAAGATTTTTATGTAAAGATTTTTATATAAAGATTTTTATATAAAGATTTTTATATAAAGATTTTTATATAAAGATTTTTATATAAAGATCGCAGGTCGTGTTTTATTAGGTCTAAAGCCACTCGCGCTGCGCGCTCGTGGCTTTAAACCTAATAAAACACTCCTGCGAGTTTTTTAAATAGTACATCAACTGTTTTGTTTTGCTCTTAGATTTGGCCAAGATTATCGTGCCAGTCGTTTTGGGTGTTCTTGTTCTCATCATTGTACTGTTATGTATCATTTACCGAAAACAAATTTTGAAGAGATTTCGAAAGTTTAGACCATCCGAAAAACCGTCGTAAGTGTTTATTAGCGTCAATCATTTTCTCGTTAATTAAGTATTTCTTTCAAAATAATGCAGTTTGTTTTCCTCAGATTGGAAAAATCGAAGTCCAATGATTATCGTGTTGCTTACTCCAGTCATGAAAACCTAGCAGAGCCATCAACCACATCACTGTCGGAGAATAATCCTGGGGGGAAAGTCCTCTCATTTACTTCGTTATCTTCTATGCCTGAGAGCAAAATAGGTAAGTTCATTTAATATTTAAGTTCATGTGGGATGGCGTACAATTTTCATGATCAAAATAACATAACAAGGATTAGTTCAGACCAAGCCTGCGAGCAGGCTAAATCACAAAAGTCTAGTCGCGAATTAACCCTGGGTACGAGGTTGGCTAAATCAGACTTACTGTAGTGTAATTATTCAACCTCATCCCCAGGGACACAAGAGGGATTGGGGACGGGGTTGTGTAAGACGATTACAGACGAGCAAGATTTTTATAACAAGTTTGTACTGTGTGTACGTACAACAAATTATCTATGATAAGTTGTTGGTCTTCTGACCGGCACGGCAGCTATCACTAGCTATTCAGTACAACTGCAATAGATCGTTGACCAACCGTATGCAAGTGCTCAAATTATTTTGTTGACCCATACAGATACTTTGTACTTCGCCATTTCTTTCTATGACAAGTACGTCAGTATTGAAGGGCTGGCATACTAGCTTTTGAACAAGTATACTACTTCAGATGGTAAAAATTGGCAAAATTTCTTATACAGACGGAAATGAGTGTATATGTCAGTTACAGATGGAATTGAGCATATACATGTATGTCATTACCCTAACCCTTGTCCAGGCTATAATGTTCACTGTGTTTGGCAGGGTTTGTAACAAAGTTGAAAGTCCTTGAATGCCCTTGAATTTGAAAACAAAAATTCAAGCGGCCTTGAATGTCCTTGAATTTTTAAAGAAGTACTTGAATTGAAAGTTCTTAAATTTTTCTTGATTTAGTTCTGGAATTTTCTGAAATTTGCTTGACATTCAAAAACACTCATTGTGTTGAATTGAATTGGCATGTTCATATCTGACAAAGCTGTTTGAAATAAATTGAAGTTGCGTTTTGAACAATTCAATGTCACTTTTTACTGATTTCTAATGGGCTAAAGCCCTTCTTTAGTCCTTGAATTTCCTGGTACATGTCCTTGAATGCCCTTGAAACGCGTCCTTGAATTTGACTCTTCCTGACATGTACTGTACAAACCCTGGTTTGGTAGTCACATATCCCATGTTACATCCAAACAACATTGAAGCCCCGTTTACACTACGCTCAATTTTTGGTACGCCACGGATAAAATTGGTACCCGTACCACTTTTTTGGTTCTTGGACTACCTATTTAGGTAGTTGCTCCGTTTACACTACGCTCAATTTTTGGTACCGTACCATTTTTTGGTTCGTGGACTACCTAAATAGGTAGTCCAAGAACCAAAAAAGTGGTACAGGTACCAATTTTATCCGTGCTGTAATAAAAATTGAGCGTAGTGTAAACGGGACTTAAATTGCATGGGTGAGGAAAAACGAATACAGGTTTGCGCAGCTTATGAATTTGATCGCTCAGCAGTCTCTGGGGTCCTGGCCAAAAGTGTTCAGATTTGAAAAGTATTTACGCAGTAATTCATCTCTTCGGGTTTATCAAAACATCTTTTCACAACCATAGATTCCAAACATGTACCCGATAATACTGATCACCAGTCCTCTCAACGTGGTCCCTTGGCGTAATTATAGATGAAGGACGGCTCCGATGGTCCGGCAACGATGTTTATCGCATATTTTCGTAGATACGTTTCTTCGGTCGGATTAAAAATCTTTCAGTGTGCCGGCGACTGTTTCGTAGGATGAGTAATACAATATAGTTGAAAATTTAAAATTTTCTGCTTTCTATTGAGCATGGAATATATAATATTTCTCATAATTTATGTAGGCTGGATATTTTTATGTTGTTAACTAGTAGCCAAATAGGTTTGGTGTAATCATGGTGTAATTTATTAGAAATGTGATTGTAGTGTTCTCAGGGCTCGAAATAACGGACGATCAACGATCAATGATCGGCAGGAAATTGTTTTTGATCGGTGAAGAATCAACGTTGCCGTTCACCTTGATCGGCAAGAAATATATTTGAGCATTGTCTAAAAGACATACTTACCTGTACACGGTAAAAGACAAATAAAAGTAAACATAAAACACATTTAAAAACACGCGAAAAGCTCTTGTATAGTTGATACGAGTCATACGACAGGAAAGGCAGCAATACTGTTCTCGCTCTAAAGTAATTAATTTACTTTTATTAAAACAAATTTACACGAAATATTGTCGTCTTTTCAACAGTACAGTCTGCAATCCGAACCGCTGACGACGAACGTATCTTTGTATAATAATTTCAAATTGATAGGATTTTTTGAGTAGGATTTTTTATTTTTAGTAGGATTTTCTCTTTTAATATAAAATAATAAGTTTTAGTTCTTAATTGATAATGCTGTTTCTTGCTTTTAATGAGGGCCCCCTATACCTCTTCATAATATGGCTTTCACGTAAAAATATTTTGCCTTTTCACGAGTCACGGATTAAGAAAATCATCGATCACGTTTCACGGCTAAGTAAAATAAGCCCTTCACGCTTCACGCAAAAATTATAGGGGGCCCGATCACGTTTCACGGCTAAGTAAAATAAGCCCTTCACGCTTCACGCAAAAAGTATAGGGGGCCCTCTTTAATGCCCACTGGCATATTTAGAATTTTTTGAAGGAAATGAGGGTAAATGCTCCTGATCGGCCAGATTTTTATTTGATCGGCAAAAAGTCCTCATTGCCGATCACCATGATCGGGAACGTTGCGAACGTTATTTCGAGCCCTGTGTTCTTATCACCCTGTGTTTCCACGTTGCATTTTACATGTTTCATTGTTTGAGTTTTGGTTGGGGGATACTTTAAAATGCTATCTCGTATTCAGAGTATGCCCGTTCGCAGGTTAGATTCTGCCCAGTACCTGGGTACGAGAAACATGGCGGTCAAACGTAAAACGCATGCGCAAGTCTACGAAAATGGCGGAGGAAATGTCTGCGAAAATAATAGGAGTAAATACGGGAAAAGAAAAGCGTTTACTCCAAGGAAACGTCTGAAGCTATAAGATATTGTTGGCAATCTTGTCTCCAGGGGGCTAATTTTCGCACGATGTGCTATTTATAGAACAAGTTATTGTCGTGTTGGCTGTAGAAATATTGAAATTTTTAAATAAAGTTTTAAAGACACGGGACTATACTCCTAAATCAATTTAAATTTTCCTCTCAGTGAACATATGTTCACTTTCAATGTAAATCGATATAGTTACCTTTCTTTGAACGGGATTATGTTTATTGACTATATTCTCATTCAAAGCTTTTGCATAAAACTAGCGCAAAGTTTGCTCTTGAAAGTTTACTTGCTTCCAAGATTGTTCAACCACATTTGTTTATTGAGTTTTGAATTATTGAGTTTCTCGCTCATCATGGTCAGCGGATTTCCCAACAGGTTATAGACCCATTGCACATGACGTCACAGCGCCAGTAACGATGCATCTGGAGGACAAATTGGCAATCTACGCATTATATAACTTTTGTAAACAAAGCAAATTTTGTAAAAGTTTATAATAATTTTGTATTAAAATTGTCAATTTTTTCGCTGTATGTGGTTGTTGTACCCGAACAGATATTGTTAGGGAGCATCTGGAGGACACTCTAAGGACTCTGTGACGTCAGTGCAATGGGTCTATTGCCCAATTGATAGGGGATCCGAGGTACCTACGATTTAACGTCCTTATCCGAGAAGACGCGAAAGTCTAACCATTTACTGTTGTGATTGTAAAGATAACTCTTTCTCCTGGGTTATTTTAAGACCTTGAGTAGAGGTCCGACCAAGGATTGAACCCTGCAGCTCTCCCAGCTTGAAAGGCAAGCGTGCATGGTGACCATGACACCACATGTGCTCATGAGTCATGTGCTGGTCTTAGGGTCTGTCAGGGCCGCCGAGAGGTTGGCGGGGGCCCGGGGCAAATTTTGTTTTGGGGCCCCTATCAAAAACATTTTTGCGGAAAAAATTTTTCCGGAGAACAACCCCCCCCCCAGGGGTGTTGTTCTCAGTGTACCATTTTAGGGGTAAAAAAAATTTTCCGGAGTAAAAAATTTTTCCGGACAAGTACGTATGTTGCAATTGCTTTCCAGGGACTTTATCTCATTTTTTTATGCCAAATTTCGGTACTTAGCCCAAGAAAACAGATATCTTGTCCTTTGCGCGGAAATCAGTTTAACACACAAAAAAGACTGGGGCCCAACAAAAAATTTTCAGGGGCCCCCAGCACCTTGGGGCCCGGGACAATTTCCCCCCCCTGCCCTTCTCTCTGCGGCCCTGGGGCTTGTTCATATGATCCCGCTTAAGGCCCTGTCACACTATAGCGTATGAGAGAAACGTATGAGAAGCGTATCAAAATTAATGAAATAATTTTCATACGCACAAAAGTCTTTTGAAATGCCAGCGTATGAGTACCTCTAGCCGTCTAGCGTATTCAGCGTGTGCCTGGAGTATGCTTATCGTATAAAGCATACGTTCGATACGCACAAAATTTTTGAAAATGCTCAGTAAAAAAAATGTTCTGCCTCGCCGTATGCCACCGTATGCGACCGTGCTTGAAACGTATACAACCTATGCCTAACGTACCCCTAGCGTATGTCAACGTATACCGGCGTATGAGTGATATTTTTCATACGCTGGCATACGCTAGTACGATACGCAATAGTGTGACAGGGCCTTTACCGGGACGTCTCGCTTACCATCTCGCCGCCTATCTATTTTCCTATAAACTTTTGCATCGTGTTCATATGAGAAAGCGAGCTGGCCCTCTTGCCGAGATCTCGTTTGAATTTGCCGAGATCATAGGTGGGCGGGATGAAAATTTTTCCATATGAACACGTAAGTCTTGCCGGTTTAATAACACTTAATAACACGGCAAATTAACACTGTTTACTTGGTTTTATGTTTGTTTTGTAAACAAGTATTAAATATGCACCTGAAGCAATACTTTTTCTTGTAAATAATCGAAGAAAAACACTAAAATCGCTAAGTATTTGTGTTGCTTGACTGAAATGTAGAAGTTTTGCATATGCTAATTATAGAACAACATTAGGGCCATTTATACGGAACAAAATAAGACGCGACTTACATAAGACGCGACTTAAATAAGACGCGAGTTTGTCGTATAAAAGGTACAAAATTCTTATGTAAGACGCGTCTTGGATAAGACGCGTCTTACATAAGAACAGGCCTTTTAGCTGTTCTTATCTAAGTCGCGTCTTAAATAAGAAATTTTGGACAAAAAGTTTAACTACACATGCCAGAAACTTGAAACAACGTAAAATTTTATGCCTTGCATATTAAAAAAAAACAACCGAAACAACATTATAGCTATAGCAAGTAAATAAGAATAAAGCCCTAGAGAACCATTTATGCGATAACTCCGCTTATTTAAGTCGCGTCTTATGTAAGTCGCGTCTTATTTTGTCTCGTATAAATGGCCCTAATGTAATTTCACTCGGCAAGCGGGACGAAATATTCCATATGAACGCACGGAAATATTCGTCTCGGACTCGGTATAAGCGAGACGTTCCGGTAAGCGGGATCATATGAACAGGCCCTTATAGTGCTATACTAACCCAATTCGCCGAAGTATGTATTACATTTAAACATAATGGTAAATGTTTGCGAGAAAGGAGCTTGGAACCTACTAGAAACCTTTTATTTCATCTATTTTTGCTTGTCTCATTCTCGTACCCAGAGCCCTTCTTACGCGCGTTCGACCGAGCGCGAAGAGGGGCTCTGCATGGCCAAATCCATAACCGGATACCATAAAAACATGGTAAGAAAACAATATCCGCTATTAGAACTAGCCAATCAGATGCCAGTTTGGATATGGATTTGGCCAGAGCCCCTCGTCGCGCTCGGTCGAACCGGCAGCCTAGCCCCTAGGCCTCTTAGTACGCCTATTTCGCGTTTCTGCATATTAATGAGGTGACGGCTGGGTCGAACGCGCGTAAGAAGGGCTCTGGGTACGAGAATGTGCTTGTCTGTGAATATCAGCTGCAACCGAATTTGGTCATTAATCTTATCGTTTACTTTCTTGCTACCCGTTTCGCCTATTTTTGGCAGTGTGCGCATGTAAATACTTTTAACAGCTGTGACAGTTTTACATTTTCTCTTGCCAAGGAGAAGCAATTCGCCCACGTCTTTAGCATCGAGCTCAAAAATTCAATTTTTAATAACCCAGTACGCAGTCTAGAATTTTCCCTTTTTCCTGTTTACGGCAATGATTGTGTGAACCCGTTGACTGAGGTAACAAATTTTTTTCAAATATAGAGCATGATAATATTCATAAAGTATGAAATTTAGTACGTCTTGGTGGTCAACAATGTAAACTGTATTGTTAGGAAATAAAAGGAAATAATGTTTCAAAAGTACATGTTGTTTAGTGCGAACAATTTACGAATAGAACCCCATGTGTATAAGAGTGTTAATAAATCCCATTTATCCAAGGGCTAGGTTATCTTAAAATTCAAAGCAAACTTCCTGACAGCTTGTTTATAAATTTGGAAATATTTCTTCAGGGATCTTGTCTGGATCAATAGGAGCTTTCTTCTCTAAAGTTTTGAAATAAACAGACGCGCAGAAATACATAAACTAAAACGACAGCAGGTTCAATTTTAACCCAGGGTTAGCCTGGACAATTTAGACTAATCCAATAGATCTTTCCCCTTATGAGTGAAATTTTGATCTAGATATGACTGGACAAAAATTTCATCACAGCTTGAAAGAGCATCACAAAATTAGTAATATTCTGAAGTTTCGTTGCGAAATGTTGTAAAATGCGGATAATATAGCCTTGCGAAGTTTGCCGTTTTTCAGTCATTTTGTATTACAAATGGGAAATTGATAATCAAATGATCAAACTGATTATCAATTTCCCATTTGTAATACAAAATGACTGAAAAACGGCAAACTTCGCAAGGCTATATTATCCGCATTTTACAACATTTCGCAACGAAACTTCGGAATATTACTAATTTTGTAATGTTCTTTCAAGCTGTGATGAAATTTTTGTCCAGACTTGTCTAGATCAAAATTTCAGTCAAAAGGGGAAAGGTCTATTAAGACGAAAGTAGTTCATTTCAGAATGAAGCATTTGCATGTGCTATCTTATGGAGATTGTATACTTCAATTCAATCCATCGTATACTTTTTAACATTTTCAGTGATTTTTTTTAATACGTTGCAGTGAGTTTTGTGTAAGATTTAAGTTTTAAGCGCAGAGCAATATCAGAACAATATCTCAATAGCTTGCAATAAACGACTTCGCCTGGCCGTAAGTCCTTAGCCTTACTTGCACGAGCTTCCAATAAAGTGAATGCCCATGTCAACACAGACCTTAGATTGCCGAGGGAGGACTGGATTGAAAACTGTGTTGTGTCAGTTTGTGGTAATCTTCAATACATATGACAAAACATATAAGACTCCTAAAGTTCTTTGCTTTCTTTCACGAGCGCTATGCGATGATGCAAAATGCCGCCAACATTAGTTACACCAATTTTCGCTCCTTGCATCTGCTGAATTATTTTTAAATAGATCGATCTCTGAGTTGTTTTTGGCAAAAGATGCAACGATTCCACATTTATGAGTTGTTTATGCGGCATGTGAATGAGTGAGTTGTGATCTATTCTTGCTTTGCGTGAGCGACTATAAAATCATTCAAAATATTAGTGCCTGAAAACAGCCGTGTACGTCCCACTTTATTTACGGCTTCGCCCATGACGTGCGACGGTGTTTCTTTAATAGGATGACGCATGATTATTTTTATAACACTACGTTCTAACATAAGTATTTGACTGGAAATTGGAAAACCGCGCAAAATTAGGCGCTTCAGAAAAATCCTCTTCAAAAAGGGACACAAAAACTATAAACTCCTTCGTTTAACCGGCTGTCTAAATACGCAGTCATTTCATGACCACGCAGTCATTTCATGGCTTAGAACAAGTTTATATCTTTTGAGATTTTAAGATCGGTGAACATTTGGATCTAGAAGGCCCTTTCTTAAGAACGCATTAACTTCGAAGATGATTTTACTGTAAATCTTAACGCAGCAGATACTTTTATAATGGACTATTAAAGTTGAAATATTTATCCCATCTGCATGATTAATACATATCATGCCTAGATGTATTTTCTAGTTTTGAATGTTTTATAACATTTACGTAGCGCGATATCGAAAACTCTTTCTGAATAGAGCGATGACTAAAACATAGTCGAAATTGCTAGAACCATACATTAAAAATGTTCCTTTTTCGGAATTCCCGATGTTTTGTATTCAGGAAAGTGTATTTATGTGTTTTCAACCGATTTTTTTACAGTGTAATACAGACACATCTTTGCTACAATTTTTTATGTATCCACAATCCACATACATAATTCTCATCGTAGATTTTCTTTTAAAAACGCCACTATATAAAACGGGCACGAGTCTCTAACTCGGGCACTCGAGTGTAATTTTGTGACATGGCGTGACAACACCCACGCTTTTGTGTTTGACCACAATTTGGCACTGGATTCATTGAATTATCTGTATGGATGGAACCGACATTTAATAAAAATTGCAGAAATGTTTTGCACAATAGCAAAGCACGCTGTCATGTTCTGATGTCGTCATTAAAAAAAACAGAACTCTCTTCCGCTAAATATGCGCACCGTATGGAATCGTGGAAACCTGCTGAGAGTCGCGGAAACCGCGATTTATTCCACTAATTAATTTAGCGCATTCGCGCGCATGCAATGCTGAATGTGCATATCCTTGCGCGTCTTATGCTAAATAACATGTCGATTGTCATTTTCCAACTGTGTTAACTACGGGTCTGCTTTCGTGTTTTTCCTTGTTTGTATAAAAAACTAAGGAGGGACAACTTAAATGCGTCTAGTCGAGGCGGGAACGGTCAGACTTGTCAAGTTTAAGCTGGTTAGTATATAGACAGTAGTGTTGACAATTTCTTCTTTGTCATAATGATATAATTTTGGCAGTTGCCAGTTGTATTAATTCATTTTATTATTGGATATGTCTTGCGGCACTTCCGTGTTTAAAACTTACAATAGATTTTAATTGCTTTCTCAGGGAATTTAAACGAAGGTCGGGAAGCCAGTGCGTGTATTCGGACAGAGGATGAACTTCAACACAGTTCAACAATCTTGGTTTGCTTACCAAACTCACTTAAATCAAGATATGGCTAGCAAAGGTCCTATGGTCACTCACGACTCGACCGCAAATCAATATATAGATCTTGAAGCCGTAGGAAGACAGCCGATATTGAGTCAATGTTTAGAAAGCTATCAAGCCGAAAACGGAGGGGTCTATCCGAACTATGAGAAAAGCTTGATGGAGAAGTCGAACCAGGAAGCTATGATATGTTTAACAGATTTTAGAAACGGTGAGTTGATTGCATATTTTTTTCACTGTGAATACTATTGTACATTACAGTTTTAATAATGAGTAGGCAATTGCCACAAAAGGTAAAACGTATTTTCTTCTGTTTCCAAAGTTGGTCTTTTGTTAATTAAACTAGTCATAGAAGAGTTTAATATCGCCAGTAGCTATGATAGAATTGAAGACGGCATACCAGACTCTGGTTACTCGCGGACAAACCAGTGAATTGTTTAAGACTCACAATTTGCGGTAAAATAAAATTACAAAAACCATACTCTAAGTCTAAGAAGTTGACTCAGTTTATTCACTTTAGGCTGATTAGTTACACTGTCGAACGGTTTGAGCTAACCGCCTCACGTGGCAGCTAGCTCAGCAAGTTTCGTGTGCGGATAGTTTTCTCGTGTGCGGATAGTTTTCGTGAGGATTTGACCTCTTGAGGAAAATATCATTCTATCGTGTTTGATATTTTTCACCTCGCGAGGAAAAAATCTCAACGTCTGCGGATGTTGTGAGCTTAGAGCCTTAGTGCTGAGCTGCTGGAATCAATTAGCCAATGAGAGACTATACAGTTTCTTCATGTGACTTTGAACAAAATGGAAATGCAAACGCTTTTGTCAATTATGTTGTTGTTGAGTAGTTTTCCCAACGTGTGCGGTGAAAATATTACTGAAATACATGCATAGCTGAGCGAGGCGGTTAGCTCAGCCGAAGTTGCTCTCGTGTGCGGCAGGCTTAAATTCTAAGTTTTGAAGGATTTGTGAGAAACGTTTCAGGGAACTGACTCAGTGGATCAGTTCCCCCCAAAATTTCTTACACATTCCTACTGTGACCACAGAAACGTTGACAGTGTAAAACCAGCCTTAAGACAATGTGACTATGCCCATATGTAACAGAATTGTTTTGAATTCTTCACCAAGCGTAAAATTCGTTAGGTTATGTTCGTTAGTTTTATTTTCAGTTGGGAAGATAGTTATCTTGTTCTATTGTATACTGTTGTTTTTCCGTGATTGATGCACTATGTCTATAAATTATAATCTATATGTTTGAATCCTGAATTGAAGATTAAACCCCGGTATTGTCTAATCGCATTCAGTATGTCTGCATGGGTCTTAATAAAAAACAATATAAGGCGTACACTTACACGAGAGGGAGTTATTATTTATAGTGATTTGAAAAACCGAAAAACACTGGCGAAACAGTCTTTGAAGGAGAAAAGGAATCATGACTATTGATGAGTTTGAGAAGTTTTTAGTATATTATATTCGTATATATTTCCTATTCAGAACATCGCGTGATATTTGTCAGACATGTTTTTTCCTCTAAAAATATATTTTCATACGTGTAGTAAGTTCCGCGTTCCTTGACTTAGAATGACCTTCGTTTACAGTTGAGGTGCTTTACGATAAAACACCAGGGGCACTGGGGCAGGGTGTTTTTAAGAAAAACCTTGTTTTTAGAATCCGTGTTTAATATAGAAACAAGAATAATATGTGCTGGTACGTCGTCGACGTTGTCATAGTCATAGATTTCTCTGTTATAAGGTTATGTCAAACTCATCTCACATAAGAAAGAAAATTTGAAGGGAAATGAAAATTCTGCCAAGAAAATTCCACTTTGCCGTTTGCTGTTACCCTCATTGGCCTCAAACATTAAACTCTTAAACTCCCTAATCGGCTGAGCGCTCTCCAAACCTATATAGGGTAAATCAGTGTTTACGGTAAAGCAGAAATTGTGGAAGGCGAGACAATTTTTCATTTGGAATGGAATTGAAACTTTATATCAAGAGGGTTACACAAAATAGCTACAAGCTAATAAACTAATGGCCCTCGTGCAGAATATCTCATGCGAATTATTTACACAGAATAAGATGTAGGTCGAAACTACTATATATATATATATATATACAATTACATTGTAACTTACTAAAATGTTCTGAAGAATATTGTTCATTTATAGGAATTTCTTTATTTTCCTGCATATTCCAGAGTTTACTACAAATAACACTAAAAGTTTTTTCTCCCTCGTTTTCCCTATTATACTTGTATACTTCTTATACTTTCCCATTTATGTATTTCATATGATTGTATAACCATTTTTTGACACTGTTATTCAATAACTATAAAGTGGTACAATTCACATGCAAGCATGTGACCTACATACATCACTAGAATTGATTTATCGTCTCATTAAATATTCATGATTTATACACGCACATTATGGTGATGTAAATAAACTCGCCGCGGTAAAGTCCATCACTGAGGGCTGTTTACATGATCCTGCTTTGCCGGGATGAGGTCGCGTCGGAGAGACGGGATAATTTTAACATAAGTCACGGTTCATGACTCACGCAAAAAACACATTATCTCCCTAGCAATAATTGTAAACAAAAGGTTGTCAAGCAGCAATAATAATCCTCTTGAACTACGAGAACCTTTGCCGGCGTTTGAACTTATTTCAATGCATCGAAATCATCCCGCGTCTCGGCAAACTGGGATCATGAAAACAGTCCTGAATGTCGTTTCAAGCTGAGGAACTTGGTAAGATATCAAAGACCCCCTGCGGTATGACGTCATGCCACGCGTTGCCAAACAACCGCACCTTACACCGTTTCCCCTGAATGCTGAGGGCGGCAAACTTCTGTGGCGGGAAATAGGAAGGTCATGATGACTCAGTCATAAACTGCATGCTCACTCCATGATATTTTAGCAAACTAAAGCCCCGTTTACACTACGCTCAATTTTTGGTACGACATGGATAAAATTGTTACCCGTACCACTTTTTTGGTTCTTTGACTACCTATTTAGGTAGTCCAAGAACCAAAAAGTGGTACGGTACCAAAAATTGAGCGTAGTGTAAACGGGGCTTAGCTAAATAGTTAGTCCAAGAACCAAAAAAGTGGTACGGGTACCAATTTTATCCGTGCCGTACCAAAAATTGAGTGTAGTCTAAACGGGGCTTAATACTTTTAGTATTGGTACCCATGCAAAAATCTTACATCTTGTAACAAGTTTGCCAACAAACCGTCAACAAGTTGTCTTCGCACTGCTTGTCACAAGTTGTCAACAAGTTTGGAACAAGCTGTTAAAAATTTGTAACAACCTTGTCCTTGTTGATATTATCAGGCTTGTTACAAGGTTGTTCCAACAAGTCCAATACAGTCATGATATAGGCATATAGCAGTATTCTTATAACCTTGTGTCGTCAACCTTGCAACATTCTTGTTTATCATGACTGTATCAGACTTGTTAGAACAACCTTGTGACAAGTCTGATAATGCCATCAAGCTTGTTACAAGTTGTTAACAGCTTGTTTCAAACTTGTTACAACAACTGGGAACAAGCAGTGCGAACACAACTTGTCGAAAGCTTGTGAACAGATTTGTAACAACTTGTTTGCAGACCTGTAACAACTTTTGCGTTTTTACGTGTGTATCCCATGGCCACGTTAACAAGCGCACAAATATGCGTGCTGTTCCGATCTCGTTTGAAAGTCGGTCATTATCATAATTTCTTCTCTAGATTCGAATCAGATGAAACAGGATTCACCACGAAAACGTTTACGAACGACGTTTTCTCCTTCGCAGTTGAAGCGTTTGGAAAGCGAATTTTGTTGTAACATGTACGTGGTTGGATTGAAGCGCTTACGACTCGCTCAAGAATTGAGACTGGAAGAACGACATATTAAAATTTGGTTCCAGAATAGAAGAATGAAATTCAAACGTGATCAGAGATTGCAAGAACGAAATGCGGGCATGGCGTTTCAAAATTACTGTTTTTATTGAAAGATTTTGAAAACTTTGTTTGAAATTTCAAACTGGGTCATCAGTTCAGTTACTGGAACAAAGATTTTGAAAATCTTTGCCAATCGTAGAGGAACTAAATAAGACGTCCCTGAACTTTAGTGAGAAGTAAATAAGATCAAGGAAGTCAACTTGACAAATTTCAACAGCAATGCAAGTATAGCTGTGACCAGTGGAAGAGAAATAATGTCATCATGCAGTGCATGCTCCAAAATTTCTCACGTTACTAAGTCTAAGGGACCGGTCATTTATGGCGAGGGGGGGGGGGACCGAAGAGAAATGTTTTTTTTTGTAAAAAAAATTTGCTGACCCAACCATTAAAAGTCAAATATATTTCATACCCAACCTCAATTAGTATCAATAAAAAATAAATAATCGTCACACATCTCCTTTACCACTTCTGTGACATGAGTTTGATAACTGCTTGTGCAAGTTTCATGTTGTCTGCACATGTAGTTTCTTTCAAGACACCATTTGCCTCCTGACAAATCGAAAAAGGATCAAGATAGTGACTCTGAT
The DNA here is from genome assembly GCA_902702795.2 of Paramuricea clavata. Classification (NCBI taxonomy): domain Eukaryota; kingdom Metazoa; phylum Cnidaria; class Anthozoa; order Malacalcyonacea; family Plexauridae; genus Paramuricea; species Paramuricea clavata. The sequence goes on along the minus strand of CACRXK020004584.1, from coordinate 16,468 downwards.
TGATTCACATATTGTTTTGACATACGACTGTTGACACTGCTTTTTAATTAGTCTGCAATATTCGAGTGAGCCATGCTTTGGAAATGACAATAATTTTTTACCCAACCCTTGAGTTGTTTTGTTTTTCATTGTTGCCCACCTTTTACTCACTCATGATTTTGTTTACCCAACCCTTTTCTCTTCGGTGCCACCCCCTGCCATAAATAATGAGCGGTCCCTAAAGAGAATGTATAGAGAGAAAGGGATGCGGTCCCTAAAGAGAATTTATATGAGAAGATGTACTCGCATGCATGTGGAACCACAATCAAGATATGGTCTGTAAACACGGCCAAAGTCTTCAATTTTCTATGATTTTGTTTTTGTTTGTGCAACGGTGTAACGCACGAAGCAATGGTGACAGTACTGTTGAAATATTTAATAAGCGAAATTTTTAAGATTTGTGTGGTAAAGTCGTTAGTTCATTGACATTGTGGAGACTTTGAAGTTTTCCGAGTTTCTAGACCATAACTGTGGTGGATCCGAACGTCTGCTCTAAATTGCAATTGGTTCATATCATCATTCATGTAGATCATGCGTTTGTGGCTGGTTCACATTTCATGATATAATAGTCATAATATATAATAAAAAAACGGTTTCAATTAAACATGAATTATATTTTAAGAGGAGAATATTTTGTATGTTACGTAACATGCGCTTGAAACTAATGAATATACCGATGTCTATATTCGATTTTTTTAAAACTTCGATACGTTTCTCAAGAGGCAAACAAACTTAACAAGTATGTTTAGTGCTTTATCTGTAAAATTATGCTAAACTGTAGAGATTTTAGATGGTACGCCAACAGGACGACCGCCCACAGGGTGGGGCAAAGGGGGCAATTTGCCCTGGGCCCCATGCTTAAGAAGGCCCCCAAAAGGGAATTTTAGGGAGTGGAAGGGGCCTCCAAAAACTCCCAAGAGGGCATTTTGCCCCAACAAAGCTCTGGGCGGCCCTGTACGCCAAAGAGAAAGTGATGTCTGAAGTTCAGTAAGTTTTAATGGCGTCTATTTTACAGCATCAATGATAACTGTATTTAAATCGACAATATTTAACTATTATTTTGTGTTTCTTAACCACCAGAACATTTTAAAAGGTTGCTTAAGGCTGATTTCCACTGTTGCGTTTTTCATACGTACGTATACGCACGTAAAACTTTAAATCCGTTTAAATGTTACTTATCAAATAACCAAACAAATAAAGCAATAGAATTTAGTGTTCCGCAAGTTTTAGTTTGTATTTGTTAACTTATTTGTAAAATATTTAAAAAATAGAAGGATTCAAAGTTTTACGTGCGTGTACGTGCGTACGAAAAACGCAACAGTGGAAATCAGCCTTAACTGTGTAAACTACAAAATAAAGCTTAAACAAAGTAATTTTGAGAGGAAGGCCAAAAAGATTTTAGGTTTTGAACACTTTTCATCGCAAATACGTGACATTGAAAAAAATTGCCTAGCCCTCTTAAATCCTAAATAGATTTTGATAAATAATATAAATTACTATAATCGATTAACCTTGAGTTTTGAACTTCTTAATGGTTATTAAAATTGCCTCCGAAAAATCTGGTTTGAATAAGACTGAGTCTGGTTGTATATTGGCGGTAGTTCAACACTAAGCGCAGTATGATGGTGTCACACTTGACATGGTGGTCCGACTTCCAACGTGTTGACAGTTATGGGAACGAGCAAATATAATTCTAAATGTTTCCGTCAAATTTATTTACCAACAAACACAGGAGGTGAATACATATATAGTGATCACTTTATCAAGTGATCGAGGGGCCTATACTGCTTATACTGGCTATAGCTTTTTCGTAGCTGCTCTTGGCCAGTCTGAAAATTCTATACAATCTTCCATTCGAAATTTCTGTCTACAAAAGCCATAGAAATAATAGATATCTATTATTTCTATGACAAAAACCCTTCATCTGTTCGTTCGATCATTAACTGATATTTGAACCAAATCCAGATTAAAAAATTAATTAACATATATATTCAGAAGTCTCGCATCAATTTCACGTTACATACGAAATATATATACGCGAATTAAACAGTCATTCTTTATTGCACCAAATATAAATATTTAGATTATCTACATTCTATTGGTGGATTTCAGCAAACGTAATAAGGCAAGAGATGATGGTTAACCTGCTGAACGTTTGACGCTTCTAGGAACACGATAATGAGAGTACAGTACATCTCTCAATTCTATTTTGCAACCAAATAAAAACTACTATACATAATGAAAATAATTACCATTATTTCTCATATGTTAACTGCCGACTGATCAATCTCGTTCCCCCGAGCCTGCGATCCCTGGGAAGGAACGCGAGGCTCTGGGATAATCTGTTGCCGGAAGCCAGGAATCCTGGCTAAGATTGAACTACGTATTCCATTTCAACGGCCAATCAGATTCCTCCCTGAAACGGATTATCCCAGAGCCTCACGTTCCTTCCCGAGGATCGCAGGCTCGGGGACGAGATTGCCAACTGATCAATGGTCTCGTACCCAGGCCTCTTTGTAGAAAGAAGTTGCGCCCCAATCACCCTTGCGTGCTCGCTCAGCTTGGCCACTGTCTATATATAACAGTTAAGCACGATTCTTTTTATTAGTAACTAAGCGCGATGCCTGGGTACGGGGCTGGCTGACCACCATAATATTACATGAAACCCACCGACTATTCACATTATGACTCTATTTATATTATGAGAAATATAATAATTTTCGTTTGTTCACGTCAGAAGGACTTCTTGTGATCGATATTGTAGGGTGAGTAAATGTTCACTCTAAAACAATTGGAAGATTTAATAATATATAACATAAATTCGAGTTGGTATGGTATGGTATGGTATGGTATGGTATGGTATGGTATGGTATGGTATGAAATGAATGGCTTGGTTTGGTAATGTATAGTATGGTATGGTCGGATAATGTATAGTATGGTATGGTATGGTATGGTATGGAATTAATGATTGATGGTACGTTATATATGTACCTTTAGTCGCCATCTTGTCATATATATAAATTCTAGCGTGTGATCTTTCCCCATAATTTCGCCATTGCATAATATATCGACCTGAAAAAACATGCAGATAGTCATTCGCTGCATGTGGCTTAAAATTGAGAAAAATAATTTTTTATCAACTCACTTCTTTTTTATTGGGGAGATTCAATTTCAAGCGAAGATATTTCTTAAGATGTCCAATAGTTAACCGAATTGAAGTTTTAATAAATTTCTTTGCTAGAGGTTGAATAAACTTGCTTGACACATCATCATTGCTGAAAAGGAAACACATAGTCATAGATGAGCACAAATGACAAATTGGTCTGCTCCGGTAGTCCCGTATTGAATTGCACAATAAATCTTACTTTATACAATCCAAACAAAATGCAATCTGCGGGTCGTCCCGATGGTCGTTGTATTGATCTGTTATTTGTGATCCTCTTTGTCGCTTGTATGCTGATTGCTTGTCTTCCTCGTCCTCTGTAGAAAGTTTGTAAGCAAGTTACCATTGAGACCTTAAGATTGACATTTACGGTGCGATCCCTAACCTCAAAAGACAAACTTCAAATCGCATTTTGAGGTCAACTTTTAGCTGTTCAAAGTTAAGGCAATTTGACTTTGTGCATATGCATTAAAATTGAATTTATCAATAAATTCGCGCAATAACTTATTGGGATAGATGAACCTAACCCTAATCTAACACCAACTCTAACCATCATATAATCTTAATCTAACCCTAATATAATCTTAATCTGACACTAATCTAAACTTGATGACCTTTCTTTTAAAAAAATGCTGCTTAATAGGTTTAATTGATGAACAATAAAAAATACTATAATTGATTAACCTTGAATTTTGAACTTAATAAACGGTTATTAAAATTTCCTTCGAAAAATCTGGTTTGAATAAGACTGTTTCTGGTTGTATATTGGCGGGCGTTCAACACTAAGCGCAGTATATGATGGTGTCACACTTGACATGGTGGTCCGACTTCCAACGTGTTGACAGTTATGGGAACGAGCAAATATAATGTTAAATGTTTTCATTAAATTTATTTAAGGTCAGTCTGAAAATTGTATATGAATCTTCCGAAAACGTGTAGAACGTACTGATACAATATCTCAAACGTGGGTTTTAATGCAATATGCATGGGTATGAATCAATGAATGTTTTATTAAGACTTGCCAATCTACAAAAATTATAAATTGAAAAACTGAAGTTTATAATATTTCAGCAATAACCTGCCGTGGTTTGTGTGCGACTGACTACCTGGAAAAACCTGGAAAACATATCTTTAATAACGTGGCAGTTTAATAACAGTGTAACGAGTATTCTACAATAAGCTGTCGTGGTTTGTATCTGAACTACCGTTGAAAAAGATAAAAGCTTCGCTTCGACGTTTAGAGAAAAGCCTGCCAAAGGTCCTTCGACTTCGTCAGGAATCCATCATCTTTAAGAATTAAGTGATGCGGGGAATTGGCATTGCTCTAATGTTTTTAATATTTGTCGAAGTTAAATGTTTCGAATATTTCTCAGAATTCAGGTATATAGTTGAAATACCAATCACGCATCTGATCAAAACAAGCTAACTTATTAACCAAGTCCAAGTATTTCTCTAGCTGGCTGGTAAAGAACATTAAAAACGGTACACATCCATGATGCACACTGGGAAAAAATGTGAAATCCATATACTATGTCTATGAGATTTGCAATTGCACCACTAAATCCATAGCATATATCCATGCTATTTCGATACTATATCCAGAGTCTGGAAATATACAATTATCATGGATACGGCAATTTCCATTCTATGGATTTTCAAAAATTTTTCCAGTGGCATGCAATAGAGCATCGAAGTTATACTTCCTAGTAAAATATGTATGATTGGCCGCCATCACTGACCTTTAATTTTCTTCCTCTTTTGAGCGTGATTAAAACTATTTTCACGTTGTTGTTCACCTGCCAAAAAATGAATTAATGCATGTCTTTCTTAATCTCAGTAAGATGAGAGAACAGCATAAAACAGGCGTGCTCGATTTTGCTATTTCGTAAAGCCAAGTACAAATACATGGAAACAACTTCGTCCAGTACGTACTTTCCTGAAGATGTGGAACCAGTTTAAAAATGATATCTTCTAACGTTTGGTCAGCTCTAAAAGTTCAAAATTCATGTTATCCGGTGTGAGAGATTATAGTAGTTTCGAGTTTGAAATAGTGATGTACCGATATTTGTATCGGATATCGGCCTATAAAGTTGCCGGACTAAAATGAAAAAGCGCGGTGTCGGAAATTTTCACTGTTGCTGACAAGAAGTTTTAGTTGATTCTGATTCGGATTAATGCACCCACGCTGTGTGCCTCACTGTCACTTTAGATTAGCTCAGTAATATCTATCAGGCGATTACAGCAAGTGAATAGAAGTGACTAGCATTAAAGCAAATGCATGTGAAGTCCATTTAATCATATTACAAGCCATGTATACAATAATTGTACTGGTATTCATTGTATAACGTTCTCTTGTTGACGTGATGGGAAAGACGGAATTTGCCTTGCATAAAAAGACGTAGGCCTAATACGGGCGACGCTGGAAGCGCCGAGAAGCGGGGGGGGGGGGGGGTGA